>VDFB02060223.1:0-25913 GCA_007258455.2 Sequoia sempervirens | reverse complement strand
CTCTATAAGTCTGCCACCCTCTAGTTTGTCATGACATCATGGGGAAATGTTGAGCTAGATGGTATCTCCCCCTCTCCCTCCACCATGCTCCATCTCAGTAGTCTCTTAGCCTCGCTAATGACCTCATCCTCATCATCATCCCCTATATCCTCCTCTCCTATGACTCCCTCCTCTCATGGCATAGCGGCATCCATCTTAGCCTCTGGTCGAGTATCCTCCTACCCAACCCCCTGATCCTACCTGGCCTCCTCCTTGGCCACATGCTCCCCCTTGGCCACATGCTCATGACCTATATCCTCCTACTCCTGCCTAGGCCCCTCCTCCTCTCTCTCCTCCTCCTCACCTACCTCTAGCATGGCATCCAATGCCCCTCTAGCTACATGTTGTCTCACCCTCCTGCCCTAACTCCTGTCATCTCTCCTCTATCTCTAGCCATCCCCTCCGTCATCCCCATCATCTCCACCCTTTCCCTTGCCCCTACCCCCATCTCTGCCTCTACCTCTATTGCCATCTCTACCTCTTCCTCTATCACCATCTCTTCCCCCTTGTCTAGCTCATCATACATGGGGTATCACCGCTCTCTTGTCAATCGACACGAGCCTATCTAGATCTGTCAACGGTACTGGTCGATGTGCCTACCACCACAAGTCATAATCCGTGGTCATCCCCATATCTACAATCCCACCCCTCCATCCGCACTATTGTGGCACTAGACCATCAATCTACTACTCAGCAAATGGTATAGGAATAGGTAGACCCCAGGCTCCCTCCCTTGAGGATTTGGCATACTTAGATGTGCCTACTAGTACACCCTGCTGCTCTCCAAACTATCTTAGGAAACATTGTGGCAGATACATCTCTAGGATGAGTGGCTCTACACTATCCTCCCAATCAGACAATGATACTGTCTATAGAAATTGAGGTAGTCATCCTCATCATCCCACTGCTCACAGTCTCTATAGGGTCTCCAAATGAATGTGATCATGGTATCAATACAATGGACCCACCAACCTATCTCTCCAACCCTCATTTGTTGTAGAGCATCGGCATAGCAATATGCATATGGCATACCCTTAGCTAGTTATAGTCTCTGAATAGGAGGTTAGAATATTGCCACATGCTCCCAAGCCCATATCAGCACTAGTGTCATGCCACAATCAATGCTCTATGCCCTCTTACAGGCCACCTTGTGAATATGATGCTAAACCATGCCTAACAAACATGGCCTCTAGGCATAAACTGTCCTATCTCACCTCATGCCCACTAGCACATCACCCCAACCAATGGAAAACCTATTTTTGTGGTGATCGGGAATTAGTATCATGTCGATCAATGTCTTTAGCAGTGCATCAAATCAGGCATAATGCTCTGCCATGAACTCCCAATGGATCACGTATCTATTAATGTCGAATCTTGTACCCTGATTGTGATAGTAATTTTTAAAGGTTTGATAGCCATGCTAAGGGTCATAGACGATCCTCTCTCCTTGTATCAATAAATGAAGAATACGATAGACATCCTCCAACATCACAATAGCTTCTCCTATTGCAAAATGGAATGAGCATGTCTTAGAGTGCCATCTCTTGCATAGTGCAGTCAATAGTCCCCTATTCACCTGAATAATGGGAATATAGGAAACATAATATAAACTTAGCTACATCAACTATTGTTAGTCTCACGGACTTAGCTGGTCTCAAAATTGGAAGGTTGATGGCCTGCTCTCTTGAGTATAGATAGGTACTAGCTATCTCTTCACATGATCAAATAACACGTCAGCACCTTATGAAAAATTGTCACTATCATCATTATAACTCAAAAGCATTAACAATTTGAAAAGCATTAGAATCACCCTTAGTCAAAGTCAATGACAAATGCATCTCGTTGACTTCATTTACGTCACAAAAAAGGGGTTGCGTCATTCCGTACTTCACTTGTGTTACGACAAATCGATTGTGTCATTTTGTCCCTCAATTGCACCGCATTAGAGCATTTGTGTCACACTCTATGGCACATGTGTCACTTCATTCAAATGTGTTGCTCAAACTAACGAATGCGTTGCAAAATGACATATGTGGTGTTATAACTCTCAAATGTAGCACAGTATTGCGAATATGTTGCACTTTGTAGAAAATGTGTCACACAACTTTTGACTGACCTAATTACCCCTTGCACTTGCATCGTGACACATCAAATGTGTTGAACGTGAAGTTAAATGCAACTTATGCGTATGCAGATGCATTGCAACACATTCGTTGTTGGCCTTAAAACCCTATATTTGCATGAAAAAAATAAAATAAAAAGGTGGGTTAGAGGTACATACCGCTAGCTCTAAGCCATTTGGTCTCTTGAAGGTCCGGATGATCTCACCACGATGCTTAGTCACTGGAATCACCATCCTCACAGAAGTCCTCGTCACTCTTCGCTCTCAAATTTGCTAAAGTGAATAGTGAAAATGAATTGACTTTTACCCCTTTGTCAACCTATTTATAAAGTCAAAATGACATTTATCAATTCTTTTATTACTGAAGGCCTTTTTGACCAACTTTGACCACCCTTTTGGCTGCTCTAAACATGCTAGAATTCAAAACCAACTATGTCATTTTCTTTTTGATAATTAAATTGACTTATCAAGACACTTTCGAAAAAATTATGTCACCTAACCAAAATTTGAAAATTTACCAAATGAGGCATCGATACTCTGTACCTTTGCTGGGGCATGAATTTAACTTGTTTCTTTGTCACAATGCGACATGCTACATTATGAAAAAGAGGGGGAAAATGTAAACACTTAAAAATGACCTAGGCCTGCACGCTCTATTTTACCACTTTTGTCCTAGCATAATTCTGAGATTTTAATTATTTCCTTGGTCTACATTCGACTATTAATTAAATAATTTATAATTATTTAATTAATTCATGTCCTTTTATTCCTCATGATTATTAAATAAATAAATTACATTTATTTATTCAATACATCTTTAATTGTCTAAATCTTCCTACAGTTAAATAAATTTATTAATTTATTTAATTACCTTTATTCATTTATGTCTTCCTGATTATTAAATAAATGAATTTTATTTATTTATTTAATATGTCACTAATTATCATAATCAAATCAATTTATTAATTTATTTAATTATTAGTCATAATCCTCTAAATTAAATAATTATCTTTAATTATTTAATTTCTAAATTTAACATTTCCGTCATTTTAAATAAATGAAATTATTTAAAATGATATCACATTCTTAACTGTACATTCATTTTGGTAAATAATCTAAAAAATATTATATATTGTCACACAAAATCCTTATTTTGAATTAATTTAATTCAAAAAGGTAATCTTCTTCCAAAAATCAAGTAATTGGGAAAATTCTTGATTTTCCAAATCTACTTTTCAATCCAACTCTTATCTTCTTGATTCTTCTAATCTCATAAATCAAGTAGTCTTTATCTTCTTGATTTTTGAAAATCTTTATCTTTTTTGGCTAATTATCACATTTATTCTCGATCGCCGATTTGATTTTATCAAATGACATCTTGACCACTCATTTAATGTTTTTTCCCTAACCCTAATTAGGGATTGTCACATGAAATCTCATCCATTGATTTTAGGCTTTGTCAGCTTTCAATCTCGTCCATCCGTCCAAAATTGTGTTTTCTATAAAATGTCAATTTTTCTCACATTTTAGACTTACACACACACGACTTCATTATTTTGACATTCATGCTTACAATTTACTTTGCACTTCGTTTATTAAATTTGATTATTTGTCATAGGCATAGTCTTTTGTCATTTAAATCCTTCAAAACTTGCATAGGACATTGTCATAGTCATTTTCTCACATACATAAATCTGAGGGACACAATCACAATTGCTGCAAGCTAGAAGGTGCTATGGAGGTGAATCATGGAAGTTTCAACGAGTAACAGGTATAATCATTCTTGTTTATTTCATTTACTTTCATTTTACTTGATAGCTTCTTTGGATTTTTGTTTATTGAACTAATCTGCTAACCTTACATGAAATTAACCCATCATTACACATATGATGCGACGGATGTTAATAATGCCTATGTATATGATGTACATGATATGCCCATATGATTATGCAATTGATTCCTTGATGAGGTATATGATATGAATTTAATAATGTATATGGGACGGTTTCTTTTATGCTTATTCAATATATGCACATGTATGGTTTATAAGACACTTAGTATAACCAATCTATATTATGCAATGATGGAAATGCAATGCAGGTGATATGATTAATGCTTTCTATATGTCATGATACACATTATGTAGTATTATGATGGTTTATGGATGTGGGATGGATGCACTAGCGATAATGATTTGTGATTAATTGTCACGGTACCATGTTAGCGCAAAAAGAAGATAGAAGAAAATAAGAGACTTGGATAAGTCAAGAGATGATGATGATGATGATGATGATAATTACTAAGGATTTGGGAGTTTAAAAGGGCCATTTACCTTATGTTTGATAACACACATAGATGCAATGCATCAACGTATAAAGAACTAGCATGGTGTTGCACCTAGTGTGATGGACTTTGACTCAACAATCAGATAGGAGTACTCCTGTTCACACCTGGCATATGGAACCTCATTCAAAAATATTAGTTAAGATATTCCAAACATCTTAGACCAGAACATAGAAAGACAAGCCTTCCTATGTGGTCAACAAGATACCTAAAACATCCTCCCTACACCCAAACAAAGCACGCATGACCAAGATTATATTACAAGAATATCCAACAAGCAGAACAGATAAAAATATAATGATCATTGCCTCATTTATTTCTCTCTAAATCCATTCGTTTGGGACATCATCAAGAGGTCATTGAAATGAGTGAAAAAAGATAAGTCAAAATACAAAGATAAAGTAAACAAACAAGTTAATGTTCTTCAATACTGCTAGCCAAGATTAAACTACGGTGATTCCTGATGTTGATGTCCATTGTAGGAAGGATGCATCCTAGGACATGATGTTATTAGATGATTGATTTGGGACCAATTGGATGATAAGCTATTGACACAAAGAGTTGACCAACCTATTTACTTACTGACCTAGATTCGAGACCTTGACATTTGAGTTTTCACTTTCAATCTGCTAGACTTGGTTTCAAATGTTTCATCAAAGTTGGGGATGACGATGATTTATTATGAGTGATGTTTATTTCGAGTGAAAGCAAGATGGGACATATGGTTTTATGTTTTGAATATTTGGATTTTTTTTATGTTTTTCAAATGTTTTGAGGATTTTTTTTGGTATTTTTTGAGATTTTTCAAATGTTTTGATTTTAAAATTTTCCACCGTTTTGGGTTTTTTTGAGATTTTGACCGAGAGACTAACACAAAGACCTATCCTAGGGACCTCAAGGGTTGATCAACCAGATTAGCCTTGCCTATTATATATATAGAGACCATGTAGTTCAACTTACAGAGACTCGATTATTGATGAGATATGAACAAATGGAATTCTTGTTTATTATGATGGACTCTTAAAGGACTGACCTAAGTGTCTCGTGGAATGATCAAAGATCAACCTTTCCTATGTTCAAAAGCTCAGAGACAATGTAGTTTGACAAGAGGACTAACCTTTTGACCTATTTTTGGATTTTGATATGTTTTGAATGTTTTTGGATTTTCTTGGTTTTATGAATGTTTTTGGATTTTCTTGGTTTTATGATTTTTTTTGAATTTTTTTTATTTTATAATGTTTTGGGATTTTCTGATTTTGGGATTTCAAGGATGTGCATGAATCTGATCCAATGAGAACATGCCCATAGCATGATGCAACAGAATACTCTGATAAAGGCAAGACAAACTAACCTTGAGAATGGGTTGAGTAGTTCTAGGAGGGTTCGTGACACGAACACAAGATCAAGCTATGATGCAGCTATAGACAAATGATGGATGGACATGTGGAATGTGATGGATAATGGAAGTGTGATGGATGGATGATGAAACATGAGCTATGAAGATCTTGATGGATGAAAAGTTCTTATTTACATAAGGTTCCTGCTTGCCAGGTTTTCACAAAGGTACTTGCCCAAAGTGCCACTGGAGTGGTTTTCCCTAGAGGATGATTTTTCTATTTACTGTTTTTAATCCTTTCTCTTGTTTTTTGGATTTTTTGCTTCTTCCTTTTTTTGTCACCAAGAAGCCTGTTTGCCAAGTTTCTATCAGGGTGACCATTTTTTTAGGACATTTTCTTATTTTTTTGTATTTTTGGTTTTATACCTTGAAATATTTAGGCATAAATTTTTTTGACATGGGAGTTGTTCATGGGCTCCTGCGGAGGCTCGCCTTCCGGTGTTGATAACTTATATGCCCCTACTTGTAACTTGTTGTGATGAAAAATGGTCCCAACTAGTTGGGTTCAAATTTACCTTTGCCATTTGGATTCAAAGCATTCTTTTGGTTCTTCTTTAGCACAAGTTCTCCGACCTAGAAGGTCTTGCTCTTGATCTTCTTATTATAGCTCTACTTGAGTTGGTTTTGATACAATTGTAGATGGTTTAGGGCATCCATACACCACTCATGTAGCAATTCCAGCTCATTCAATCTTGATACCTAGTATTCCTCATATGTGATGAGATTCTATAGTGATATTCTTTGTGACAAGAGCTTGATCTCAATGGGTAAGATGGCTTTTGATCTGTAGACCAAGGAGAATGGGGTGGCGCCTATTGGTGTGCAAATACTGGTTTGATAGACCTAGAGGATGGGATTTAGTTGGAGATGCCAATCACGACCAACTTCATTGACAATTTTCTTTAGGATTTTCAGGATGGTCTTGTTTGTAGCCTCAACTAGGCCATTTCCTTGGGGATAATACAAGGTGGAAAAGTAATGTTGAATTTTAAATTTGTAGCATAGGTCACAGACATCCTAATTTATGAATGGTGTCCCAATATCTAAGATAAGGGCTTGTGGGACCCTATAGTGGCATATTAGGTAGTTCAAGATAAACTTGGATATCTGCTTTCCAATAATGTAAGCCATTTGTATGGCTTCCACCCACTTTGTGAAGTACTCAGTGGTGGTAATGATAAACTTGTGGCCACTGGATGAGGTGGGGGTGATTTTTCCAATGAGATCGAGCTCTCACTATGAAAAAGGCCATGGTGTGATGATGGGATGAAGTTATTGAGCCGAAACATTGTTGAGGTCCCCATGCTATTGACACTACAAGCATTTCCTAACATATTCATGTTCTTCTCTTTCCATTGTAGGACAATAATACCCCATCCTCAACAATTTCCTGGCCAAGGTCATACTACTCGAATGTGAACCACATATGTTGTTATGTACCTCAGTTAGGGTGGGAAATGCCTCCTCAACGTTCAAACATTGTAACAGGGTTCCTTCTATGCTCCTATAGTAAAGGGTATCTCCTAGGATAAAAAAGCAAGAGGACATTTTGAAAAAGCTTATTTTTAGGCTTGAGGGCCAGTTAGCAAGTAGGACCCATATTCGCAAGTAGGCATATATATCGTGATACTAGGGATCACCGGCACCAGTGATTTCACACACAAATTCAAACTCTGGTACCTCGAATGTAGGAACGAAAAGCTGATCTACTAGGAATTCATGCTTTGGGAAATTGCGATGGTTTCCAATAGGGATCCAATTGTTGCCATGGCATCTGTCACTTTTTTTTTGCTCTAGGTATCTACTCAAATGTGATCTCAATGAAATACTCCTTCAAACTTTCCACCAATTTCTTCTATGGAGTTAGCTTGTTGTCCTTAGTCTCCAGGGTACTCATCATTCACTTGATTGATTATAAGTTGTGAATCCCCATATACCTTGAGAGCCATGATATGCCATTGCATTACTATTTTGAGTCCTATGGTTAGACCCTCATATTCTATGATATTGTTTGTGCAGGGAAATTCCAACTTGTAAGATCTTGGTATGCAATATGCATATGGAGTCATGAAAATAACTTTAACTCCCAATCCATTTTTTGTGTAGGAACCATCAAAGTACAACTTACAATGGTCCGTTATGCTTAAGTTGAAGATGGACTCATCAGGGAACTCTAAAATTAGCAGGTTCTTTGAATACATTGGTGTTTCTACCAGTTGGTCTACAATAGCTTTCCCTTTGATGGACTTACTCTCTACATACTCGATGTCATATTATGATAGGATCATGACCCATTTGGCGATCCTTCCTATGAGCATTGCTTTGGAAAGAAGGTACTTGAGTGGGTCGATCTTGGCAACGAGTTTGATTTTTTGTGCTAACATGTAGTGCCTGAACTTTTGTGAGGCAAACACAACTACTAGATAGGATTTTTTCATGAATGAATAATTTAACTCATGCCCTACCATGGCTCAGGTGATGTAGTAGATAGCCATCTCTATTTTTTTTTCATCGTGTTGAGCTATGAGAGCATTGAGGGTTGTTGTTGTTGCTGATATATATAGGATTAGGGGCTTTCCTAGGATTGGTGGCATAAGCACTGGAGGTGTGAGAAAATACTCTTTGATTTTATTAAAGGCCTGATCACACTTCTCATCCCATTTTTACGCTACCCCCTTGTAGAGTAGGTGAGAATACGAGATTGATTTATTTGCTAGTTGAGCTATGAATTGGCAGATGGACTGGAGCCTTCCTTCAGGCCTCTCAACTATTTCAATGTCTTAGGTGCCTCCATCTTGAGGATTTCCTTTACCTTGGTGGGATCTATTTCAATCCCTCTCATGGAAAAAATCTATCCCAATAGCTTCCCTGATTGTACACTAAATACATACTTCTTTGGATTAAGATGGACCTTGTATTCCTCAAGTCTATCAAAGATGACACTCATTGTTGCTATGTGGTCCCTTCTCTTTCAATATTTTTCCAATATGTCATTGACATAATATTCCATAGTTTTATGGATCATGTCATGAAAGATTGAGTTCATTCCCTCTAATATGTTGCTCGAGCATTTTTTAGGCCAAACGACATCATGTTCCAACAATATGTCCCCCATGGACAAGTAAAAGTTATTTTGTGTTGATCTTCTTTGGGTATCATGATTTGGTTATACTGGGAGAATTCGTCCATCAGTGAAAGAATCTCATGTCCCATGGTCATATCTACAATTATATCAATGTTGGGAAGTTTGAAGTCATCTTTGGGACATACCCTGTTTAGGTATCTAAAATCTGTGCATATACAGATATCCCCATCAGTCTTTGAAATAGGTACCAGATTTGATACCCACTTTGGATAGTCAATTGGTTATATGAACCCTACATCAAGTAACTTCTTTAATTCCATTTTAACCAACAATGCTATATGGGGATGCATTTTTCTAAGCTTTTGTCTAATGGGCCTTGCTTCGGGGTAAACTGCTAGATGGTGGACCAGAATCATTGGATCCAGCCCGAGCATGTCAGCATAGCTCCATGCAAAGTTGACCTTTCTCTCCCTTAAGAAGGAAACTAAGAGCTTTTTTTCTTTTGAAATCAATGATTCAACATAAAACATGATATGTGGAGTTTCCTATGTTCCCAAGTTGACTGTGTTGCACTTCTCGACTAGAACCGATGACTTTTCTTGATGTAGAGAACTGAGAGGAAGATCGAATGCTTCATCCTTGGGTGCCTCTGAGAGGTTTTCACCATTGGATATGCCCTTTATTTTTACTATTTTTGGGTCAGACAGTGCCATAGTGTTGTTTTCACTCAAGGACCTAGAGATTATTCTCAAATTTTCACTTTTTGAACTAAAACATTCAATTGTCTCCCTATAATAGGCTTGTATATCTAGTGTGATTCCAAACCTAGTTGTGTTGTCTCCATCTGGTACCATGTCCCACAGTCCCATGAATTCTGAGAGTAGCTCATCATCTTCAAAAGTGTCTAGAATTGGCGATCCTCGTTGGTTGTAATCAATGATTTGGGGGTAGACTAAGTTGATTTCATAGGTTTGATGGTCATTGGTCTCAAAATACAAGGTACTAATCATGAGTAGGGAGGTGTCTTTGAAAAGCATAGGAAAATTGGTTATGGGGTCCTCGTCACTACTACACACATCAGTCAAATCAAAGGTGAAGTTGTCAAAAGGCAGACCTATGGATACAGGTAATCAAAGGGTGGATGTAGATTGCTAAGGAGGATTTTTTACCTTCCTAACCAAGGCACCCTTGCCAAGTATGGTCACCCTTAAAGGGGTACATCTGAAACCAATATTTCTCATACATGTCTTTGGCATGAGGGGTACTAGAAGCCCATTGTCATTTTGTCCAATCTTTTTGTTTTTTTCATAGCCCATGGCTAGAATCATTTGGGTATGTGCAGGATCATCATGGAAAAAATAGGCCCTTAAGTGGCAAAAAATTCAGAAAAATCAAAGTTAGGAAACTTGACGTACAAATTTGAATAAGTTATCTATATTATTTCAAAAATATGTAAGAATAGAATCTGTATAAAATTGAATATAATTTCTAAACTACTAGGTTTTTTTTTTTTTTAAATCTATTTGGTGAAAATTTAAAATTTCAATGCAATAGTACTTAAATTTTAGGGAAAAAATAAGAAGTAGGAGTTTTTCTAACCACACTAACCATAATAAAATGATAATATTTTTTTATAATATGTTAGATATAAGTAGATGACTCATGTCCCGATGTGATGCATATTTTTGTATAATTTTTTTCCAAGTAAATAATTAATTATGAATTTATTTATTACAACTTTTAAAAACTATAAAAACTCGTATGACTGACCACCTTAAATTGGTCAAAACTTCATGAAATTAAATTTTTCTTTTTTAAATCCTATATTATCTGAAGCATAGAATGTGATGCATGTTTTGGATTCAAAATATGTGATACCGTTTGAAAGCTATAGATGTTTTTCAATCAGCTTATCAATTAGGACTTTAGTCATAGTTCAAATAGAAAATGAGTAATAATTACTTATTAAATTCAAAGTGAATCATAATTTATATTGGTCGAAAGCTGAGAATCTTCTTTAAAAACCCTTTTCATTTCATCAATTTTGGGTAAAAAAAAGTTGGCAGCCACATACCCATCATATTGCCACTTTTTGGCCCATCATGATCCTACACATACCCATTTGTAATCCCTTACTACTATCATTCATAGGTATATTTTTTGCTGGTATGTTGTCTTGGTACAAGAGGTTGGATGGGTCCTCTTCTATTATTTACCGACCTAGGTCTCCCCAACTTCTAAAGCTAGAGGAGCCTGTTGTGAAGGTTTTGGATGAGGAAGCATTATTTAACTATGTTCATCCTCGTGACCTAGGAGATTGTGGTAATTCTCCCACTACAAAAGCATATTTTTGAATTACATAATCCCCACACCCATTTTCCTAGATAATGACTTTGATATTGGAGATGGTGGGGATGGCGGGTGTCTATCATAGAAGTGGAGGCAAGAGTAGCTAGGTCAATGTATAGAGTTGAGGGGCCCTCGTCATTCATGGGCACTTGGGGAATTTTATAATATTTTTCTTCCATATTTTTGCAATATTAAAAGGGTTCGGGATCCCCATCGATAGTGACCTCTTGGCCTTGGTATGGAAATGTTACACACTGGTGGAAGGTGGAAGCTATAGCTTGCATCCCATGAATCCAGGGACACCCCAAGAGGATATTATAAGGCAATTCTAGGTTGAGAACTTGACAAGTTTCCATGATGGTCAGACCTACTTGAATAGGGAGTTGGATAGTGCCTTGAGACACTCTTTCTTGATCATTCTAGGCTTTGATGGTTATTCCTTTTCCTTTTTCAACAGCATCTTCAAAGAAGCCCAAGATTTTTATTAATTTAAGGGTGCATATGTTCAATCATGCACCCGTATCTACCAGGAACCTCTTGACTGTGTTTTTATGGACAAAAGCCTCAAGATGAAGTGTGTGATTGTGGGATGGTTGTGTTGGAGGATCTTGCTCTGAAAATGCCAGAAGGTGAGGTGTAGTGAGGTGTGTGACAATAGCTTGTAAATGACCTACATCAATATCAATGGGGATGGAAGATGATGCCAAGGCTTCTTCAAGAATCTTCTTGTGGGCTAGTGAGATCTTCAACAACTCCATGATGGAGATCTGAGTTGGGGTTATTTTTAACTAATCAAGCACATTATAGCCACTAGGAATATATCTTAGGTTGGAAGTGGGTGCTCTACGAGGCTGAGATGATCCTACGATGGTAACTTTTCTACCTCTTGTGGTGACTTCACAGTCGGCTTGGGCTCCTTTGATGGTGATAATAGTGGCCATTTCTTCTAGAGAGGCAACAACATGTTCGTACACATGATTCACACTTTTGAAGGTACCCTTTCCTTTATCATTTTTATTATTTCCCTTATTATGGTTGGGCATTGAATTCATGTAAATCTTGAGATTTTGATTCCCAGCTAGTTGTTCTACATTTATGATTTTTTCATCTATGAGGTCTTGTATCATGTTTTTCAGCCTCATGCAGCTAGCAGTTGTATGTCGCTTGATTTTGTGGAAATCACAAAGGTGATTTTCATTGTACCACGGTGGTTTTACCAAGGGCTCTTGATAGTTGTCATAGCTGGGAACTATGATATTTTTTCTTGCACCAATCTTTTCATGATAGATTTAGCCAATTCCCCAAGGGGTGTGTACTTCTGCTTGGGGGAAGTTTTGTTTCACATAGGCAGTCTGCCTTGATTGTCCATGTTGTTGATTGCTTAGTTGTTTAGCTATTGTGTGATGGTGTTGGCTTGTTGATTGTTTTGATTGTTGGTTTGTCGGTGTTGAGGTGCTTGTGTGTTTTGTCGAGGTGCACTGATGAAAACTTTGGCATCGACTACACTATTGCTGGTAATGTTTCTATTTTCCACCCATGTGTGAGGTTTGTCATTATAGCTAGTGGATGGGTGGCTTTCTTGATAGGAAGTAGCTCCCACTTGTGAGATAAGGGCTCATTCGATACTGAGTACCCTATGGATGAACTAGTTGTAGGTTGTGATGCCTTGCAGCTTGAGATGGAAGGACAAGAATTCATCAAGGTTTGCGATGATGGTGCACACTTGTTGTTCCTCAGGCATGGACCATTTACTTCTATTGGGTTTTGATCACCATAATTGTAAGAATGAATCAAACATCTCTCCCTTGGATTGTTTCATAGCTAAAAGTTCTTCCAGGGTCACATCCATAGCTATGTTGAAGGAATAGTTTTGCACAAATGCGTCCACAATTTCCTAGAATTTTTATTCCTAAGAGATAGGAGAACCAGTCAATGGCGTTACCGGCCAAGCTCTAGGGGAATAGTCACATCAGATAAGTTTCATTGTATGTGACCTCCATGCAATGTACTTGAAACCCCCTGATGTGATCGTCAGGGTTTCATATTCCACGATATTTATCAAACTGTGGGATCTCAAATAACTTTAGGAACGGTTTCATGACAATGCTCTTGTCGAATGGATAGGGGCACAAGTTCTTTGGTGGCTTTTTGGTTTTCCCTTATTGAAGATTGAGCACTTGTTGTGAAATGAATTTGATTTGTGCTGATACATCATCTTGAGGATCAAGGGGTGGGATGAAAGTGTTTTGTGTTGGTTCAACCGTTGGAGGGATGGGTGGATTGGTTGGTGTGTTGGTGAAAGGTGTTTGCACATTTTTTTGTGCCAAGTATGCTTGTAATTGCTACTATAACAACAATGCTTGTTGTTGGTCTTGTTGTTGTTGAGCTTAAAAATGCCTGCTATTGAGCTTCTTGTTGTTGTTGTGCCAACAATGCTTGTTGTTGGGATACTAGTTGGGTTGCTTCTTACTACTCTTGGTATTGCTTTAGTGCTTATTAGTATGCTTATTGTTCGGCTAGTTGTTGCTATGTGAGGTAATGTTCTTGCATTTGTGCATGTGCTTGCGCTTGTGCTTGTGGTTGTTGGGCAACTTGGGTGGCCTGAGCACTTTGAGTAGCTTGAGCAGCTTGCGCCACTTGAGCGGCTCGAGTGGCTTGAGCGGCTTGGGTAGCTTGATTGGATTGAGCATCTTGTTGTCACAACAATGCTTGGGCTTGCACCTGGGTGGGTTGTTGTGTTTGTCAAGCCTATGCTACTTGAGCAGTCTAAGTGGCTTCCACTACTTGTTGAGTAGTTTGTGTTTGTTGCACAACTTGGTATTGCTAGACTGCCTTTTGGTAGGCTTGGTAACCTTGTAGTGCAATGTTGTACTAAATTTCCATATTTGGATTTGGCAATGGTGGTGCTGGATTTGGGATGTTACATGTGGTGGTGAGTGTTTGAGATGTGTTTTGAGTGATTTTGGTGGATGGTGTGATTGAGGTGCTGGGTCCTTTGGAGACCATGTTTTGGGGTGTTGGGATTGATGGTATTACTTGGATGGATACCACCTATTGTTTCGATATCAGTGGTATATTCAGAGGATTAGATGTCATTATTTGATTGGTGTTTGATGGATTTCCTTGGATTGATTGATTTGTGTTAGGTAAAGGGGGAAGCCCTAAACCAAGAACTGATGTTGATGTTGGTAGTGGAGGTAACAATGGTAGAGGTGGTGGTGGGATTGGAACCAAAATTGGTGGAATATTTCCTAGAATGAGTGATGATGAGGCCCCGAAGAGTCCGCTTTGTTCAAATAAGCTCGTTTGTACCAATGGGAGCGAGACTTGTGAGTCAAGAGCATATGCGGGTGTTGTGTGGAAAGATATGTTGTTGGAATCATGGAATGTGAGTGGGACATACTGGTGGAGGGGATTTTGACGCATAGTACCTGATCTACCCATGATGGTATTGGCATCCAAATTTTGATTATTAACAAGGGGATGTTGTTGAAGGGTGTGGAGTAATGCACTCCCCTTGTTGGCAATGGGTTATGTGGTGGCAATGGATTATGTGGATTATGGAATGGGTTGGACAATGCTCTGAGTGGGTGAGGTGAATGGTACAAGTGACATAAAAGGATTCTCCACAATAGTGCTTACATTGAAATTGGAAGGAATTTTTGCTCCTTTTTCCAATTCAAGCATGTATTGGGAGGGATGCAGTTTCATCATGGATTTGACAATTTGGTGGTTATCAGGGTTTTGAAGCATTTTGGTGATCTCATCTTGGTTCATCCTCATATTGGTAATTTCTTCCACTTTCCCTTCCTCTTGAGGATTTTGTGTTATGAGAGAAAAATCGGGTAGTGGATTGCTAGGTTCGACAAGATTGATCTCAGGTGCGGTTTGACTTAGGTCACTTGAAGTTGATGTTTCTTTGTTGTACTCCATGTTCTTCTTGTGGTTCAATCTACTTTGAACCATAAAATGAGGCTCAAAAGAGAAAATCTAGGATGATTTAAAGATCAAAGTGTGATGGTGAAATTGTGAAAGGTGAATGATATGGTTGATTGAACTCTTTAGAAAATGTTGAGGAGGATGCTAGACTTTTGGGACTTTTTTGGATTCTTGGATTCTTGGATTTGAATTTTTTTGATTTTAGACTTTGGTTTTGACCTTGATTTGTATTTGTATTTTAATTCTTGGATTTTGATTTTTTCTAATAATGAACAAATGGACCCCAAGATGTTGGATGTTATCTATGGGATAAATTTTCTCACAAGGTGATAATTTAGCTAAATGTAGGGAGAAGGATGCATCTACCCATGGCTAACCAAACAAGATGTTTTGATGATAATTTTAATAAGCATATGGAGAAGGATGCATCTTCACATACCTAGAAAAACAAGATGATTTGATGTTTGGTTCAAGGATTTTGGTTTAAAAGATTTGCCAAAAATTCTAGCATAAATGATGGTTTCAAGATTTGTAAAGTTGTTGGTGAGATGATTTTGGTTTGATGTTTGAATTATGGATAAAGTTTGGATTTGATCCTATGTGTACCTAAAAAGAATCTTTGTTTACAAGACCTTGGTTTTGAACACACTTTACTCTAAACAAGATGTTCATACCTTTGAAAAAGTGTTGGATTTTGACAATAATAAAATGAGTACAAGTTGGGATTGTTTCTTAATGCACATTTATAGAAGTTAAAGGTCAATCTTTCCCTAAACTCATAAAGCATAGCCAAATTTTTCTTGTGAGCCTTATGACTAGGACCCTTGGTCTTTGGTTTTCAGACATTCATCTTGTGGGAAATCATTTGAAAGAACACATGTGTGAGGTTCAATGGTTCTTTATCATTATTTAGTGACTTCGTTTTACCACAAACACACTCTTTGATTAGCTTTTGAAACTAGATGTCTAATGTCCTAACTTCTTCTTATCCCACAAAGCACGTATTATGTGGAAATCAAGAAAATCAAGGAAAAAGTTACCTAATGTTAACTTTAGTAGGAGAAAACTGAGATGAAATCAAAATGCCTAGAAGCCTCTAAGGATACGAATCCCAAGGGCAAGCAATAACATATGAATTTTTTCAAGGATATTTTCTTCTCCTAAAGGGTTTTAAATTTGGTGCCCATGTTAAATGTTTGTTTTTACAATGTTTTTGATCAAGCAAATTGTCTTGATTTTAAGAACATACACAACCCTATGGATATTTGAGACAATATTTGTTGAATCCCCACTTGGAGAAATCTAGCTATGCTTACTTTCAGCAGATGATTAGATGCTTGAACATGTTGGCTCCCCTCCATGACACTCACTTCTATGGGTCAGCCAAGCATCAGTACATATGAATCTCCTATGGAATACTTCTCATCTCTACTAAAATCCGTAAAATTGTGGGTTGGCTTTAGAATGACCATTCTTGCACCAACAAATAGATAAGGATTTTCACCTTTTTTAAAAAGGGCTTTTAATGTGGGAATTCTATTTGTGGGGGATCATCCATACGGTGAGAGAACATTGCTTCACTTCTTGTCAAAACAATCCTTGTGATACTTTCCTTTCCTCAAGTACCCACACTTATATCTTAGGTGGAAGTCGCTTGGCTTTAGCATGTTCCCAGTTGGGTTGTTCTCTTGGGTGATTACTTTTTCCCACAAGGCATGCCCTCTAAGTTAACAAAAAAGAAAGCAAACACATCAGTAGTTCAATCAATATTCATTGAGAAACAAAGAGAGAACAAATGTGATATATTCCACTCACTCGCAAGATTTGTTCAATTTTAGTATCCAAATTGAAGTGTGTACGCAATCACCTACACAACTTAATATCACCAAAAGTCTTTTGATTCTCAAGATCACCATGAGAGAACCGCATACAAATTTTTGATGATATTATTTTGGGTAAGTGATTACAAAAAAAGCATGTACATGTTCGTTTTAAATCCTCAAAGCAATGATTTGATTCATTTTAAAGCACCAAAATGAAAGATGAAAGTTGCTTGGATTGCTAGCTTTGAATCTGACAGCAGTCCATCCATTGACAGGAGTTCCCACAGTATTTCGTTGCGGCGGATCAACCAGGTTGAAAGAGAGTGGATCTGTTTTATTGTTATAATTACCAAAACCCTCTCCTACCACATAGAAGTCGTACCCATGAATATGCATTGGATGGTTGTCTTCTTGGAAGATGCTGGTTCCCTGGAACACTATTTGAACTGTGGCATTATAATCAATGACTTTCACTTTTGTGCCAGTAATTGGCGCCCACAGAGTTTTGGATACATCGCCAGTATAATTGTAAACAACTGGCGGATGTGAGGGAAAGTCGTAGGTAAAGACATCTTTAACATTGTAGTGATAAGCTTGCAGAATGGCAACTTCTGGCAGCACAAAAGACACATTATTCATACTGGCTGTCACTCTGGTAGTGTTAGGGCCCTCGCAGATCTCGCCGGCGGCACAAGGAAATAAACCGAGTCCTACGGTTATGAGGCTACTGTCGTCTATAGTCTTGGGAACGTCCACCGGATGCTCCTTTGAAGCCAGGCTTCTTAATGCTCGGCTAAATGTGGTCACAGTTGCAGTGTCGTTGTATATTGGAAGGTCTGGAAAGATTGGAGTGGCAGATAAATTAGATCCCACGTAGCTCATAATGGCGGTTGTTGTAGTGTTATCAAACTCTCCTTCAGCTTGTGTAGTGTATGCTTTGGCCGCAATATAGTATTTGGCTTTCACTTGATTGGCTGTGAGAAGAACGTCTGTAGTCTGACCAGATGTTAAGAAGAGAATGTCAGTTGTGTATGGCTTTGTGTAGGAGGCATCCCCGGATACCACTGTGAGATTGTGTGATGCAATCTTGAAAAAGAGGTGATTATTGACTGCAGCATTGACGATGCGAAGAAGGTAGGTTTTCCCCTGTTCTACATAGAAATTTGTTGTTCCTGCATACATAAAATTTCATTGCTCAACTTGTTTCCAGTGTTGATTTTGTTTAGTGAGAAACGAAATTGGGTGTGCCTTAGTTGAATTCACAGTGTTCGTTTCTGGATTCAACTAATGTGCTGCCCATCCACTGAAAACAATGTAAATGAATAGTTGTACGGAATTGAATTGAAAACCTTTTTGAACAAAATAAAATTGGTACCTGACTTTGAGCAGGAATAGAGGTCTCCTGGCTGTCCATTTATAGTGAAAGCGTTCGAAATATTCGGCGCACCTCCAGAAAGATTTAACATAGCTTCAACTTCGACGGGATCCCTGTCCCACCACTGCCCTGTTCGATTTCATTGGTTTTTTTTCAAGCAATTAGAACTATTACTAAATGCATAAAGGAAGAGTATAAAAGATGGAAAACTCTGAATTGTAAGCTCATTCCCTATTGAAAATCACACGCAACACTTTACATATATAGCATTAACCTTTTAGATTACAATATATTATTGCTATTTCAATTTAAAATTTAAAGTAAACGTGATATATGAAAGGATTCCACTCGATAATATATTAAACATAATCATATAAAAATAAGAAAATAAGAAAATACTTTTTTAAAGCAGCAATACACTGTATGACCATAACACTCGGAAATGAAATGATTGTGATCCGGTATAAATTAATCTGCTTTAAATATTCCATGATCTATGGAACTGATAATATTATATTATTAAATATTGGGCTTCGAAACTAGATGTATAGGAATAAAGTTAATTAGTTTTGAGAATGATGGAGATGAATAATTTTAATAATGCATATATATTTAAATTTTTTTGGTATAGAAAAATAGAAAGATTGGTTGATCTTATTATTTAAAATTTCATATTGAATTGTTGTTATGTTTGGATGGAAGTTGTCAATTTGGGATTATATGACAAGAATGGATCTATCTCTTAGCTCATGAACTTAATCTTATTGATTCTAAACGCTTACTCTTTAGTTAATTGGAATGTCTATTTCTTACAAGTTGTCAAGTATTGAAAGTATTTGAGAATATCTTAAAGAAGTCGTCAACAAATAGACTAACTTTACAATTGTGTTAAAAATTGAAAGATAGCAAGTCTGCAAATCTCTTAGATGATGATTTTAAAGTAATGATGTTAATTTTAGCACATCAATTAATGTGGTCCTCTAATAAACTATTCCACCTATGCAAAATCATTGTTCAATGAATACTTGATATTACTAAGGTGTAAATCTCAAAGGTTAGTTTTATAGATCTGGGATCAATCCCATGGATCTAAGATCAAGGAACAATAATTTTTATGTAGACAATGAGCTTTTCGGATACAATAAATGTCATGTGTTGAAATATGCATGAAAATGTATTAGAAATGGTCAAAATCATGATAACATGTCAAAATGAATATAAAACTAAATGAAAATTAATATGGATAAATGCACATTTCACCATTACAATTAAAAAATGAAAAATAATCATAACTTTAAAAGTAAGTTTGCATTTAAAAAATATATCAATATATCAATACATCTGAAATCGCATGGTTAAAACCATGTTCTCCCATCATGTCGTAGCTTACAAACATCCTAAGAGTACAAATCACATGCGTGAAAGACACATCGCAATAATGTTGGCAATTTTAATAGTGCGATGGAGATTGGAACACCCATTATCAATGTGGACAAGAGAAATTGTGAAAGACACATCGCAATAATGTTGACAATTTTAGTAGTGTGATGGAGATTGGGACACCCATTATCAATGTGGACAAGAGAAATTAAGGGCGACCATATGGGTTTTTAATCATGCAAAATAAGTGGCCACTTGTAAATTTTTTTGTTGGCCAAAGAATTTATTTTTGTTTTTTTTTACAGAAATTCAATTGTGAACTGAACTTTTGATCCTAATTCCACCAATAAAAAACAGTGGTAGTGCTTTTGTATGTGGATTATGCTCAAATGGTGGTAGTGCTTTTCGACATGTTGATTTACAACATTTAAAAATTACTAGATTCATACAATTGTCTCTCAAAATTTAGTGTCGGATAAATATGGTTTACATGTTATTAGTTCCTATTATGGACTTGTAGTGAGGGTTTGATTATTAATTAGTGATTAACTAGTTTTCTTCATTGGAAAGTAGTACAAGGTATTCTTAATTGAGATTGTGAAGATTGAGAATTGAAAAGATGCTTATGAGTTAATTGAGGAGAAATTTGGTGTCATTTTGTTGGCCTCTATTTATGGATTCAAAGTGTATGCAAAGGGTTATCATTTCATGAGACAAGAGAAGGCGGGAGTTGTGAGGTTAGAGTTAATGTTGGTTAATACTATCAAAATCATGCTAAGATTCACGAGCTAGATTATAGGCTTACAACTAATTATAGTGCAAAGTTTTTTCTTTATTTATGTTTGCATTCAGCCATAAGTTTGTAATGTCTGTTTGAACTTTTCCCTCTAATTGTCGTTGTGGATAAGAATCCCATAACCGACATGTAGGAAACACATTTTTTAGGTGGATCGAATTACAATAAAGACAAGGGCATGTGTAAAAGGATAGTTAGAAGGATAATTTAGCATGGAAATGTGTTGCCTACATGTATGTTTTGGGTGTTTTATTTGCATGGTCCAATTAAGTTAATTTTTTTTGTCTAGGTGTCTAGTTGTGGTGACATTTGTAGACAATTATACATTGTTTCATTATAATATCTTCTTAAAAGTGCATGACATGGATAGAGTTGATGTTATCCTATCTACATTTTTCAAGGAAGTTAGGCTCATTTGACATGTTTCTTGGGGTAGAAGTTAGATTTTCCATCAAGCAATCCACAAGGGTCAATTTCTATATGAAATCTGACAATGTGTAGTAAGAAGGTGAAATCATGTTAAGTGCACTTGAGTATGGTTCCCTCGAAGAAGCTGCACTTCATAAGTGCTTTCGTATATCTAGATGGAATAAGAAATTCCACATTGAAGTTATGATATCATCATATATTTACAAGAGCTTTTCATCCAATTAGTAGAAGAACGAGAATCAAGTGCAGTTAGAGAATTTTTGTGTTGCTATTTCATGTTAGTACTTTATAGGTTTTTGTATGGAAAGTGAACATCATGTTGGTCAAAAAGGTTGAAAGTGGAACTTTTGTGAAAGTTTACTTTGAAATTGCACTAAGTGAGACTTGAAGTCACACCAGTACACGCATATTTTGACCTAACATTGGGATATACTAGTGGACTAGATGAAAGCTGATTTTACAAGTTAGATAGGTCTAAGTGTCTCAGTCCATATGCATTTGTGGATGGGAAAGGCCTAAGTGCTCTCACACTGTTTTTAGTCAGATAGGTCCAACTACAAATTTGCAAGTTAGACAAGTCTAAATGCACCATTGTAGGTCAAATATATCCAAGTGCACATTTGTTGGGAAGTTAGACTTATTTGACCCAATTTTGGGCAGAAATTGTAGTTTCCTTCATCTGATTGGCATAGGTTAGTTCTAGTATGAATTATCATAATGTGCAATAACAATTCAAAATCTCACTATGTGTACTTGAGTATGGTTCACTCACAAAAAGTTTCTCTTCATAAGTGATTTCGCAAATCTAGATGGAATAAGAAATTTTGCATGAAAGTTCTGATGTTATCATACATTCGAGGGGATTCTTTTATCTAACTAGTGCAAGAATGAGACTAAAGGGTAGTTGGTGGAATTTTTTTCACTATTGTATCTTATAACTTTGTAGATTCTTTTATAGAAAGTGAACATCATTTGGTTTAGACAAGCTCAAGTGGACCTTTTTTTGAAGTGAACCTTGTTAGATAGATAGGTGAAAGTGCACATTGCTTGGTAGATAGGCTCATGTGTATTTGTGGATTGAAAAGACCAAGGTGTACCCTTGCTGGTTAGATAGGTCCAAGGTGCACCCTTGCTAGTTAGATAGATCCAAGTACACATTTTTTAGTTAGATAGGTCCAAGTGCACCTTTGTAGGTCAGAAAGGTGAAAGTGCACCTTTGTAGACAAGTTAAACTTATTTGGCCTTATTTTGGGGGAGAAGTTGCAATTTCCTTCATTTGAACCGCAAGGTTCAATTTCGATATGAAATATCATAATGTGTAGTAATAACACAAAATCATGCTACATACATTTGAGTATAATTCACTCACAAAAGTATCACTTCACAAGAGATCTCACTTATCAAGATACGATAAGAAGATTTACATGGAATTTTTGTTAGTGGGTTCCTTATTCCAAACCGATAAATGGACATACAAAATAATTTGATGAAAGCATGGAATGTAAGATATATTGCAAAATAGTTGTTAGGACATCATTGTGTAATGTTTTCCACCATCATCATTGTGCATGGATTTGGTGGTGGTAGATTGTGAAGAAGGACATGTTTTGAGAAATTAAGTGATGAGAAATTTGGTGGTATAATATTGGCCTCTATTTGTGACTACAAAATGGCACCAAAGGATTGTCGTTTCATGAGGTGAGATAATATTAGGGTTTTGAGGTTAGAGTTAATACTACTTGCTAGTTTACTAAGTTGGGGTTCCTGTATGGAGAAATGGTTTGTATATATAGTATATGGACATCTATTGCTAAAAATGTAGGGAATTACTAGACATGTAGGGTGTTCAAAGCTAGTATAAAAGGTTTCACATGGTTTAATATAGTATTAGTTTAGTTGAAACATTGTGTATTCGAATCTAAAAATTTCTTGTGTTTTAATTTTTTATTTGACATTTTTTTGTGTATGGTAGGGAGAGGGGTTGCAATCTTAGTATTTGGTTTTGACTGTTTTAGTTTTTATAGTTGTAACTAAGTTTGGATTTATAATTTTACGCAAATTGACAACTAAAGCAATGAGTAGGTTGTTACTATACTATACAAAAAATGAAAATAAAATTATAATCAACAAATTCATTAGATAATATCATAAATGTGGAGGACTATGGAGAATTTATTAGAAATATAGATGAAACAATTAACATAGTATTAGAAAAGAATAACATGTTTAAAATAAAATCATTTGTATATAACATTATAGGTGATTATATTTTTTACTATTTGGGGCTACTATTACATATGCAGTACAATTTCTTAGAACTACACAATGGAACCATTGACCATTTTATAAATTTTCTAGCAAATGGTGATTGTGAAGCTTTATTTTTCTACAATTATGATCTAGCACCTCAACCATTATTTGAATTGCATGTACTGAAAGATGTTGATACGTATCTATGACATATACATTTTTTTGTAGTTGTAAGGACAAATTATAGTGAGTGTGGTCTTTCAGGGGACTTATTTTCTATTAAGTGGCTAGCCAAGTGGTTGGGTATTCAAACATGTGTCTAGTTTTTCACAAGAAAATGGATGTACTAACAATTTAATGATAGTTAAAAAATACATATTCTATCTTGTTTCGTGGTCAAAATCCTATCCTTGGACATTTTGAACCACTTTTTATCAATAAAATAAGCCTAACTAAACTACTCATTGGCTAATGTAAGAAAAAAAAATTGAATCAAAAAAATCATTTCATAGTATCATATATGTAGAGAGCTATGAACTAGTTAATAAAAATATAGATGAGATAATTTATGTAGTATTGGAAAAGAATGACATATTGAGAATAAGGAAATTTTTATATAACATAGGTCATTGCATTTTTTAGTCTTTCTAGCTATTGTTACATATGGAGTACAATTATTTACAACTATGCAGTGGAACCATTGACTATATTTTAAATTATGTAGCAAACAATGATCCTCAAGATTTATTTTCATATAGATATGAACTAGACCCAAAAGAATTGTGTGAATTGTATGGAATTAATGATGTTTATATGTATCTATGGCGTATGTGATTGTTTGTACTTCCAAAAACAAATTGTGATAATTGTGGTCTTTGCGGGCACTTATTTTGTATTAAGGGGCTAGCCAAGTGGCTAGAAAATGAAATTTGTGTCTATTTTTTACAAAAAATATTGAAGTACATAAAATTCAATAGCAATTCATAAAAAAAAATATATATTCTATCTTTTTTCATGATCAAAACCCTACCTATGGATATTTTGAATTGCTAGTTGATAAAAAAAACTAGTTGAATGGTAGATCCACTAGTCCAAGGATAATTAAAAAAAATGTAATTCAAATAATATTTTTTCAAAAAACAAGTCAAGATATGCAATGTTTAAGTTATGTAAAAATTCATTATAAATTTTATATTGTGGCGGAAAGCTTTTCAATACTATTGATACTTTGGAAAATCATGAATATGATAATGAATATTTTAGACAATATATGGCTCAATCCTTTTGCAATGCAATGTAATATAGAGACAAAGTAGAAATGAATTATCATGAAACATGTATGGAATTTTCTCTGATCATTATATGTCAAATGATAAGTTGGGAAATGTGTATTGTGAAGGTTGGATAGCCATATGAACAAAGAGGAATTGAAGGATTTTATTTCTATTTTGAATGTCTATCTTACATTTTTCATGTAAAGATAAAATTTTGGACAAAAAATAATGACATGTCTATGAAACAATATAATAAGAGCCTAATCCAAAGGAATGTGTATAATATCATGTGGTACAAATTCAATGACCTATGGGAGAGGGGCTAGTAGTTGTACAAGGTCCAATAGTTATTATTTGTGATTATGATACTTGGTCTTACCACATATAAATATATTATCTATTGTAAGTAAATAGTCCACATGTATATAAAAAAACAAAATATTGGTAAAGATGGACTCATACTTGAACACATGACAACCTATGAATGTTATATAAGAAAAGCGTAAATACATTTGTGAAGAAGTGGAATAATTTTTTTGTCTCAAATAAAATATCATAACTATCCACTATAAGTGTGTCAATTATAAAATAAAATACTAATTTAATAAAATAAGACACTCATTTAAAAAAGTATTGTTATCATAGTGAAAAAATATTATTCTTATGTGTACAACTATTGGGGTAGAAATTTACAAGCATGGGGGTATTCATACTAATAGTTTGTCCTATCACAAATATAAAAGGTGAGAAAAATAAATACCTCAGATTTTCTCATGCAATGTGAAGAATTTTAAAAAATCTTTAGTGTTCAACTATTGGTCCATTTTTGTTTGATATAAGTTGTATTTTAAATAATTATGTGTTGTTTTCATAAGAACAAATACTTTTTTTGTGTTCAACGATTGGTCCATTTGTGTTGAATATAAAAGTTAGTTATAACAAATATTTATTCTTACCAATAGGTAGTTGGTCTATTTAGGTTGCATATAAGCTTCATTTTGAATAAAAATATGATATTTTACAAGAAATAAATGATACATTTCTATTCAACTATTATGTGTACCATGGTTAAGTTTTGGTCGAATCTTTAAAAGGTAAAAATTTTGAAACTTTTCAGTATATGTGTTGATGTAGGAAGTTTCATGATGAGTCACACCTCCAAACCTTAGTTGCAGATAGATATGAGGCTAGTCCATATTTAAAAGAAAAATGAAGTTCCTATGATATTCCATGTAATCGCTACATGCTCACAAAGTTAGCTTGCATGACTACTGGCCCAATTCCCCTACATACACACTATAGACCATGTGGAG
>VDFB02060222.1:150076-233403 GCA_007258455.2 Sequoia sempervirens | reverse complement strand
TCTTAAAGGTTGTTATTCCTTTGTAATCTTATGTGTTATCAAGGAGTGATACAATTGGTATGTGGTAGAACTTTTTGGAACTAATGCTTTTCCCCAAACTTCTCCACATTGCTAAAACCTCTAAAACTTCAAACTTCCTTAGAAATTTCACAAAATATGTATTTTATTATATTTTCAAAAATCAATCATATCATCACCACATTAAGGGTGAAACTTGGTGAAATATTTAGAAAAATCCAAACTTGTATAATTGTAAGATTTTATTAATCTAAAGCAAAGATCAAATACTAACATCTTCCATATTGGCATGTAAGGTGAATGATAATTATGAAATTATCCATAAATGGTTGGTTGAAAAAAAGTTGGAAATTAAATTTCAATTAAGATGATTAGGTTGTATGGGAAGTTTTCATCATGAGATAGATCTACACATGTTATCTATTATAGATTGTTAGAAAGTAAAAAAAAATAGACTAGATTTGTTCTACAATGATAGATTAATAATAAGAGAATATGTTTAGAATTAAGAACATCTTGAACAAAAAATAAATTGAGTACTTAGACAATGTATTTATAAAAAGACTAAAGTTCAATATAAATGAAAAGGGAAAAAGAATGAAGTATGCACTTTTCTCCACTACAACTACTATACAAAAATGTATACCCTATAATTTTCCACTCTAGCTTTACACCACTTTGGGTTGATGTATTGGATGCATGGTTTCAACACATTATTTTACTATTTTGTTATTGATTTAACTTTATCCATCACTTAGATATTTCACTTTTCCCCATTCAAAACTTTGTTCATCAAATACTCACTATTTTAATAACCCTAAAAAAAATCACATCTAGATAGGATTATCAAGGTGAAATATTATTCTCTAAATTTAAATTTTAGATGTATTCATTTGAAGACTAACATTCTTAGGATTTCATTACTATCCATCATCATAAAACCATAATCTATAATTGAGTAAAAAATAGTAAGAGAATAAATTTTCTTCCTTTATGTAGGAACACTATTCATCCATCATCATACATTGGGAAAATATTAATTTATCCATGTTAATTAACATCGTAAATACCATGGAACACATTCAAAGCATGCTCCCTAATATAACCATACATTGGATGGAATTAATAAACTAGTAGTCCATGATAAATATCATTAATATTCACTAATATTAACACATTAAAATATTAATTTCTAACCAATTTTTACTATTATTTTTGTTTTCAATTTAGTGATAGGGCTTGCCTAGGGATAAAGGATGTCTACTACTTCAATACTTGCATAGAAATCTCCATAGTGCTCTTTAGCACCAACTTATTCCCTTACTTTTGATATTACCAAGTGAAAATTATTTTTATTAATAAAGAACAACTAATGCTCTAGACAAGAGTACACACATATAGTTCATGATAGGAGAGTTATAAGACACAATCACTAATGTGATTTTATCCCTAACAGTTAGCTACTTAAGATTTGATTGTATCATACATTAGATCATTAAACTAGTACCATATCTTTTTTTTATCCTTCTACCATATCATTGTATTAGGCAAAGCTCATTTTAATGTAAAATAAACCTTAATCACCTACCACATAAATTTAACACATGTTTAATTACTATCTTGATAATATCACATCTACCAATTATCATTACTCAACTATTAAAATATCTATAATATGGTTATATCAAACATAATCTATTCCCCTCTATTTTTTTTGTAGAGATAATGCTATTTTCCTCTACATAAATTAGCAAGTCTATAACTTCCTTTCTTATCCTTTAAGATTAGATGTTATCTATTTAGAGTTTTATATTTTTTTTCCTTCATTTTTTATATTTCATCCATCATTATGCAATGAGTATCTCACCTATTGGTTGTCCCCTAGATGCTCACCACATTTCAAAACCTAAACCACTTAGGTTTTAACCTTAATTTTTATTATTTCACACTTTTCTATTTTGACTATATATTTATTTATTTTCTTATTTATAATTTATTTGTATCCTCATTGCTTAAGCTTTCTCTTTACCTATGGTTTTGAGCTATTATGACCTTTCTTTATTATTTTTTATTAATTTCTATATTCATCACTATGGATTCTCATAAAATATTTCCTTTGGCTTTTATTTGTGCATGTCTCAAGGACATTTTATGTTCTTATACTTTTTAAACATTTGATATTTTTAGTACTTGATGATATCAAGTATTATCAAGTTTTGGTGGTGTATTATCTAGAGGTGTTAATTGTTTGGATAAGTGATATTTTCATCTTTTGTTGATTTTGTCATTACTTTAACATCCATTATAGATGTACTTAGTTCCTTTGTTTATTATTTTTGTATTAATTCTAATTCTCAATTATGATTTTTGTGAGCTTCATGATGATCATATCATTTCCATGACTTCTAACGATGATTTGGATTTGAGCACATTTGCCTCATTTCATAATATGACTAATTATGACATATATGATTATTTCTTATTTGTCATGTGAATTGCATGTTTTCTCCATCACTTGATATTACTTTCCTCCATGATGCTATTAATTATTTATTATGCTATGATAATATAGCTCATGTTTTTTATGCACATATTATTTGTGATAAAAAATTATATACATTACATCTAGGATTTATGATTCATTTTATGATTTTATTAAATATAATGATGATAACAACTACATAATGATGATGATGTAGTTTTTTTATATGTCATGTAAATTGCATGTTTTCTCTGTCACTTGATATTACTTTCCTCCATGATGATATTAATTCTCTATTATGTAATGATAATATAGCTCATGTTTTTTATGCCTATATTATTTGTGAAAAAAACTACATACATCTAGTGCCTTAGCACTAAATTATATAGATACATCTAGGATTTATGATTCATTTTATGATTTTATTAAATATAATGATGATGTCTTATCTAAAGGTAACTTACATAAGACATGCTTATTTGATGGTTATTCTCAAATTTTCTTATTCTAGACAATGTTGTAATGGTTAAAAATAATGATCGCCCTTCACAAGTAACAAATGATAATGATGGAAATATTTTGATTTAAGATGAAGTTTCAATTCCTACTCCTTATAGTGTTCATATCATCAAAGAGCTCATGATGGTAATTTTAGCAGAGTTACAAGTGGATTCTCACATGCTAGATTATTTACATTATAATATTATGATCACATGTATTATCATGATTTTCTAATGTACACATATAGATAAACTTTAATTGATAAAACTTCACTATAGTTTGATATGTCTCAATCATGTTACAATGTATTTAGTTATATTTCTTATTCTTTTATTGAATATTCATTTATAAGACAGAGAAATGTGAAGGAGTTACATAGCATTATGACAAATTTTATGAAAGGAAATCAATGAGGAGTTAAAACATTAGTTTTATGGAGGAATATATTAATATTTATTTTATGAAATATATTATGACCATTGTAAGTGAGTGTAAGAAGGCGCCTTTACTAGCTAAAAATAATTGGGGTCATTACAAGTAATTTATTAGGTCTACTTTGAAGGGGAATATTGTAACCATTTTAATTATTATTGACTTTACATAATGGGGTATTAGAATTTTGGCACCTTTTAGATCATATTTTTATATAATATATGTTTCTTCTTCATTTGTACATCTTTTGGCAATTTATCAACTTTCTTCATAACTTGAACACTTGTGTTTGATTACATTTGAGAAACAAAACCAAAACAAGAAGATAACTATTTAAATATATGCCACAAAATTATAATTTTAATCAAAATAACTAGTCATTGTATTAAATAACTAATCTATAATATTATACCTCCTAATCACAAACAAATTTATATAAATTTAATTTATTAGTTAAAAAAATGTTTGTATAATTTATTGTAAATTTATTTAGTTTTAATTTAAATTTATATAAGAATGGTTTTATTTTCTAAAACAAAAATGTTCCTCCTAAAACATAATTATAAATTTTATAAAAATTATTTGATATTCATGTAAGAATAATTTTATTTCATAAAATAAGAAATAATGTGCTCAAAATTTTATTATAAATTTATTTACATTTAATTTTATTTATGTAAGAATGATTTTATTTCTTTATGAAGTGGTCTGCACCAAAATTATAAATTTATTTACATTTAATTTAAATTTATATAAAATAATTTTATTTCCTAAAGTAAGAAACTAGTCTGCTAAAAAAATGCCTAAGAAATATGGAAGATTATTTGCTTATTCAAAACAATTGATTTAAATAATATTCTGCAAAAAATTATTGAAATTTGAAAAGGAAATATGTCACTTGATAGCAAAATAAACTTAGGCATATTTCCACTGAACAAAAGCCGTATTTTTTTGTTAATAGATTAGTCTATCTTGGCCAAAACCATTACAGAAGAGAAGAGCTAAATTTCATATGTTTTTCTGGAATCCTTTGAACAATCCAACAAATTTACTGTTAGCATTGTTGCCCTTGCTGGTTTGGACTCCATCACAAGCATCTTTTTGAATATGATCCTAACTTGACCATTCTGCAGCAGCTGTTCTAGTTTTACTCTAAGAAACAATCTATGTCAGTCAAGAAAAGCAATTAACTCGATGACTTTTGTTCAGCATTTACCTTTTCTCAGATGATAAAATGTTAAAACGAGAAATGGATTTGGAGGAGGCCCTCTTCACCTTTTTCGTGTTTGCTGTTGTGGGGATCTGGATGTGGCATGGAGGAGGGATAGAGAGCAGCCAGTCCTCTATCTAGTTGAAGCCAATACAATCATACAAAGGGCTTTCACAATCCACGAAGAAATTATTTTGAGGCTCTTTCAGTCATCTTTGTTTTTGATGGGCTTGAACATCTGCGAGTCTCTGCAGAAATACTCTCAAACAACACAACTATCCCTACCTAATTCTAAATACTGCGCGGGAATAAAATTTAACTAGGTTTTGAATTGACCAAATATTGGGTGGGATTTTCATTGATCATGGGGAATGTCCAACAAAAATGGAAACCGAAATCATAGCTGAGAACACACTTGGGTTAAGGAAAGGAGGAGAAGAGTGGGTTAAGAAGGGCCCACCTAAACATCCACCTAAGCAGTCAAAGGCTAAGTGTTTGATGTTTAAGCCCAATGTGATTGAAGGCTGCATATTCCTCATTGATGTCTACATGGCTAGGTAGGCGCCACCAAATCAAAATGCCATTGTTGTAAACGATGTTCTCACTAAAATATTTTCTCATTGGGGAAAGAACAAATATAACTAGCAGTTGCATGTAGTGACATGTAATAATGAGTCGATAGGTGGAGGGGAAGTTCAAATGGAAGGGATGTGTACACACATAGAAGGAATTAAGCATAGGATACATACATATCTGCACGTAGGGAATGATATGTTGTATTTTAAGTGTTCTATGGAACATTAATGTCACCATTGATCGCAGTGATGAACAATGCCTTGTTTTGTTGTGTTTCATTTTATTTCCCCTATGTACAGATTTGGATGTATGTTATAGCAAATGCAAACAACATTGATACATACTGACACATTCTTGGATTAATAAGCTATATTTTGAGTGCTATATGGAACGTTGATGCCACCATTGTTTACAGTGATGGACAATGTATTTCCCCTAAGTGCAGATATGTATGTATGTCATAGTAGATGCAAACTTCATTGATACATACTGATCCCTATGTTTATTTTGTTGGGACATTCTTGGAATGGTAAGCTATATTTTAAGTGTTATATGGAACATTGATGCCACCATTGGTTGCAATAATGGACAATGTATGTTCTTGGTTGGTTGTTTTGCAAGAAAATAGACTATAAGCTAATGGAAGACACTCTACATCCAAGCATAAGAAGGTTTGTAATAGCCAGGCATAGTAACACCTAAGAGAGATCAAGTGACCACATCTAAAAATGCTCATGGCATCATTGATAACCCTTTTATGATACCTTTACGCTAAGATAATAGGGCATAGATAAAGTTGAGATAGATATACATTATCTCAAAAGGATATTACAATTATGTAAAAGCTTACAATATAATTGATTTGGAATAGGACACACAAATGTCAAATTAAGTGTATTTACATAAGTCATGCACAGCCATAACAAAAAAGAGATAATTGCATTCATAGAATTCTGTTGATGTTAATTAAAAAGTAGTTTGATACAAATTTTTTAAACTATATATTTTTATTTTATTTCTAAATCTGCCTTTATTTGCAATCAAAATATATCTTGAGAGATTAATGTCGCATACAATTGTTTATTTCAACATTTTGACCAATTTTGCAGTCACTGTGATTATTCTCAAAGGTCATTTATAACACATTACTTCCTCAAAATCCCCATTATGCGATTTCAAAACTCAACAATTTCAGGATCATAATAGAAATAGAAACCATTATCAATGTTCAAACTCCTCAAAACCAAAAATAAGAGTAGTTGATAGAGCCTGGGTGAAAGCCTTGCGAAAACGATGACTTCATAGAAGATTTAATGCTGTGAAAATATCCACAAAACTCATGAAAATAAGCTGAGATGAAATATCACTGACTAAGGCATTACTATCTTATGTGAAACAGGATTGTTTGTCTTGAGTATCTTCTGAAAAAATCAAAGGAAAGTGTGAAATTTAGTGCGATGAACATGTGTCATTGGTAGACAATATGTAAATTAGGAAATATAAAGATTTCTATAATTTCTAACAAATAATATGCAATGCATGTGCAACAAAAGGGATTAAATAAATAAGATGTAGGCATACCTTGTGTAGACAATGGGACGTAGTATGAACAGAACAAAAGAAGGCTTTCTCTCCACTCTACCATATTGGGTCATGGAGCCTCATGGGCTGTCACCAAACCCTCGAGTAAGAACATACATTGTTCACCACTTTGATCAATGGTGAAACCAATGTTTTGGCACCCGAGCATTTTCTTCAGTTGAAATTAGTATTATACATTTTTAAAAGTATAAATAGTTGTATCATTTATGACAAATAATTTGACATGCAGTTGTGCAATAAGAGATGGAATAAAGGACATATATAGCCTCACCTTATGTATAAATAAAATGTAGTTGTATCTCGTACACCATGCCAAACATGTGATCGCAAAACTATTTAGCATTGTGGAGATGTGTACTTATAGCTGAGAACATTTTCAATCTAAAATGGTTTCAATTAGATATAGTTAAACACAAGGAAAATGTGAAGTTTAGTGTGGTGAACATGTGTCATTGGTAGACAATATCTAAATTAGGAAATATAAATAGTTCTATAATTTATATCAAATAATATGTAATGCATCTACAATAGAAGAGATCACATAAACAAGATGCAAACATACCTTGTGCACAGAGCGGGATGCATTATGTTTACAATTATAACTCCCATATAATTTTGTTTTGACACCTAATAATTTTGTTTAGTTGAAATCAATGCTATACATTTTTAAAAGTATATATAGTTGTATCATTTGTGACAAAGAATTTGAGATGCAGTTGTGAAATAAGAGATGGAATAAAGAAGATATAACCTTACCTTGTATATAAATGGAATGTAGTTGTAGCTCGTACACCATGCAAAACTTGTGATCGTGAAGCTATTAAGCATTGTCAAGATTTGTAATTATAGCTGAAAACATTTTCAATCTAAAATGGTTACAATATAATATAGTTATACACAAATGGTTCAAAGGAAAGAGCACTAGCATCAACATCATTGACCAAAGAAGAGGAAGGTATTCAGAGCAAAATTAAATATAAATGTTATATGGTCAACCAAAGAAGAGGAAGGAATTCAGGTTTGTCATTGGAGGAGAGGAGAAGCATAATGCAAGAATTGAACAACAATTTCTCTTAGTAATCACCATAGAAGCAAAACTCTAACTAGCTTGGTGACAGTGATTGCAACTGCACTATGGAGGGAACAACAAGGAAGCAAAATTAGAAATGGTGGGAATTCTATATGCATTGAAATAAAGAGGGAAAGGAGAAGTGGTATAGTTACCATAAAGAATAGAAACATTTTATCATGATGGCAATGCACACAGTTGGTGGAGGGGATCATGTTCTTTGATTCAAAGTGCACTATATTTTTTGGAATGTAATATGAAGTATCTATCAAAAGAGAAAGGCGGATCTATGCGCATTCCTATAACTGATTTTACATGGGAAGGAGCTATGAACATTAGTCCTTTTCTTTCTTTTGTTCCAATATCTATTGTAGCTTTCTCTAGTGTCAAGCCTTGAGATTTGTGTATTGTTATTGTCTAAGCGATTGTCAAGGGGAGTTGTGTTTGATTACCCCATGTGATTGGGGAAATGGGGATGGATTTTGGGTTATCTCGATCCCATGTTAGGCCAATGTAGTTTGGGAAGTGTACAATAACATATTTAGGTGGTTGAGGTGGTTTAGCACTCTTAGCATATACGATAGACTTGAAAAAACCCAATGATCCATTAACTAGGCCAACTACCACCCAAATATTTATTGTTAACATTACTTGTTCACCAATTGCAAGTAAGAGCTCTACTTGAAGTTTCTCATCATCACCATAATCAAGCGTGTTTTGTTGCGTAGTTTCATCAATACTAATTGCAAAGGGAACATTTAACTGTTGAAACATTTTTCTATTATGCAAGGAAACCAACTAATTTGTTGGGAATAAGTGAACAGTTGCATCAAAGTCTTGGTTTTTTTTAGCTGAAAGCATGGGGTTTGTTCGATTCATAAGAATTTTCCAATCAGCCTAAGATGCCTAAGAATTTATAATAGTCAAAAGGAGTCTATAACATTGTTTTTTTGTGTTAGACTGTCCATGGTGGTGAAAGACTATGTTGAGCATGAGAACAACATTAAAAGTGTGCCAAAGAGAAAAGGTTGTGGAACGGGAAGCATAGATAGGCCTATCCAAAATAGGCAGCAACTGTGCTAGGTCACCCACAAGTATAACAAAGGCACCACCAAATGGTTGCATATGTCTAATAAGAAACACTTGCCACAATCGGTTATCTATTTTGAGTAACAACTTGGGCCCCAAGAAGCTCATTTCATCAATTAAGATGTACTTAATATGTTTGAAGTTCCCTTGAAATATGGTCAATGGCTATCCTTTTAACGGATTGATATCTCTAATTGTTATTTGAAGAGTTGCATGCATTGTAGAGGTACATATGTTGTAAGCGACAAACCCCGTTGGCACCAAAGCAAGCAAAGGATTCATTCTCTGATTTGGCAATGTATTTAGTGTTCTTTGGATGTTGTCTATAAGAAAAAATTTAGTTGTACTGGAAGTACCTTGAATAATCATACAGAATGGTGATGATAAACATGGGCCAAAATAGTGTTGTTCAATGATATTTAGAGCAAGTTTTTTCTTAGGAGATAGTTGATGACAAAGTGTAGGTGTAGCAGGTAGGCAAAGAGTATCTTTAGCTGTATGCAATTTACTTGTTGAGATGAACTCTAAAAAAATGTTATGTAGATTCTTTGGAACATGGTGTGTGCTCCACATGTGGTTTAAATCAAAGTCTCGTCGACCCAATAGTTGCAGATGGTCAAAGCAAATATTGTTTGTAGCACCAAGGTGAGAAAGCAACTCCCATTTTTATTCATCTACAAGAGGCAGAGACTGGGTGCTGTCAGTATCACTATCACCTTCCTTTTCACTAGTGGGGGGAGCAATAACTCTATTGACATGCCAAGGGTGATATCCAACAACATAAAATAGCCCCTAGTTCTGTGTTATACTATCTCTAGTGAGGCCTATATCTACTTTGACATTTTGAAAAGGCTTGTATAGTAGCAATTCCGACCAACAAAATGTTTCAAAGGTATCACAATGCTCAAGGGGTAGATGTGAATAGCAGGTAAACAATGTTGACAATAGGTTGTGGTCATAAAAGCCAACCCATGCCTTTGTGACTTTTCTTATATGTATACAATTGTGTAGATTGAATAAGGGATATAGTGTCCATCTTGGCTGGTCTTTGCATGCAACAATGAATATAACTACTTTCAAGCTCATCATCATTATCAATTGTTTTCAAATGGTGGAATGTTTTCCTACTCATGTTCAAAGATAGGAAATGCTGACTTGGCATGACAAGGGGAAACTTTTGCAGCATATGACATGTTTCTTGTGCACCAATGTTACGATCTTCAAGCAAGTTCATCATGAATTTTTGATAGGCAAGAAACACTTTATTCCTAGATGAATTTGTATTTGCAAGCCTTTGCAAGATATCCATATACCTTTCAAAAAAAATTCCAGACTTTGATACATATTTGGAAATGTAGTTTAGTACAATTTGTCTTGACAAGACAAGTTGGAAATCAACATTTGATCACCAGATTGCAAGCATCTCAAGGTTGTGGATATTAACGTTCTTATCATTTCTTGCTGGTTTATAGGATTTGTTTGATTCACTATCAATTTCCAATGTCGATGATGGTTGTGCATTCCACGGAGCTTTGTAACGACATTATAATTGGTGGCCTTTTTTCCTAAGGCATGTGTACTGAGTACATTTGGTATGCCTCTGTACCGTGTTCACCAGCTATTTGTAATCCACCATTGGGTCCATGCAAGACATTTGTGAATTGTCAAGCAAACATGAGTCCTCCAAAGAAGATTGGTAGACTCTTGATATTAGTTGTTCTAGGGAATGAGGATTCCATGCTGAAACATAGAGATTGAAGAAGTTTTTTTCCTGTTGAACCTTGTGTGGGTTGGACTAGTCAAGCATGTCCATATTCGGGGCACCTGGAAGCCACAAGAATCTGTGTTGATCCATGATGTTGCCACTCATACCTATACTAATAATCCTTTGTATGGAAAATCCTCTCAATAACCTCTTCACAGAAAATGGTGAACCACAAGTGCATGTATAAGGTTGTTATATGTAGGTTCTAGACAATATTGTCCATGAAGAATCTTTGGGAGTATGTCATATGCGACTAGGAACCAAGATCAAATACCTTGTGCAAATCAGGCCATTTTGTGTCTGTAGAGCTTAAAGTGAAGAAGAGGGCCGATGTCCCAAGCTAGTGGATCATTGTTGTGAGCTCTTGCTGGCAGTTGCCCCAATATGATCATGTCCCTCACAAATATGCACCAAAGAAAACAAGCTAGTTTTCTATCTGAGTTTCCAGTGCATCCCAAAGCAATTGTCGCAATGCAACCACAAACTTTGGGATCCATTCTTCCAAGTTTTTTTAATGAAAACGAAAGCCGACTATTGGCTTCGATGTCTCATTATTAAATTATAAATTTAATATCTAAATCTGACATGCCTCCCAAATGTATTAACATAGTGTCTCATCAAGTGCAATGCATATTCATGTAAGTGAATTTGTATGTTTATTGATTGTAGGGGCATCGTTGTTCCAGTGGGGAACAATGTTGGAAAAGCCATGCTTAATAACCCTTCTATATTGTATTCATTGGTAGGGTTAGAATTTATCTTAGGCCAAGGAAAAGTATCTTGACTAATGTTTTCAATCTACAAGGAATCTCTAATTTCCTTCAATTCCTGGGGAGGGTTGGGCATCGATGGAATAAATGATGATGGGTCCTCAAGCTCAGCTTCCTCATGAGCAACAATTTCTGAAGTTGCCATTGGTTCAACTATGTTATGTACTAGTTCTTTCATTGTGTGCAAAAGATTGAAGATGTCAGTACTTGTAGCAGACAACAAATTTAAAACATCACAATCAATTGTAACATCACTATAGTATGGATCATTTTCAATTTTGTATATCAATGTAGCCATGACATTATTTTTGTCAACATAGCAATCATAGTTCGTCCCCTGAATGCTAGTTCTTCAAACAATCACCACTTCAATATCATGTAGGTGACATGGTAACAAAGTTGCAATGGCTATGATGTCTTGAGGGAAGCTTATAGTATGGCCACTATATTTGTATTGGTCTCCTCTAGCATGGGTCACTTGCAAAACTGGAGCAACTCTAGCTATAAGCATTTCTTCAACCTGAGTAAGCTTTGTAAGGATAGAAGGCTGTGGTCTTGGATCCATCTTGTTCACTAAACTAAATCTATGGATGCCCTTTTCAGAAGCACAACATAGGCAAACAACATCTAGGTTGGATGCTTGCACTTTCATGCTGATGTAGCTTTCCTTACAAACACTACAAACTTTCAAATCAGACAAAGCATCAATGCACCAATGGAAGTAATGCATTGCAATGCAAAAAGAATCTCCAAATATGTTGTTAAAATAGTGATGGGCTGATGACGCAAACAACAAGCCATGCCTGACAAGGGTTTTTTGAGATCCATAGCCACCCATTGTTAAGGCACCTTCACTAGGAAGGTTGTGTGAAAGTTGGCAAGGGATGTAGGGTGTGGGACTATCTAGAAGCAAGCATGTTCTTTCAATGATCTTGACAACAATTGCACTATGGCCACTTGATCAGGTAGGGTCAAGCAAGGAAAAACTACAGTGGCTCTTTGCTGCAAGTATTTGGCCTGATGACTTGCACAAATATGGTCTTTATGCTGCACATAATAGAGTTGTTTTCTTTGGTGTTTTGTTGCCTTTTTTTGGTCCACATTTGATGTGGGACTAGAACTTGAACAAGGCTAAGGATCCTATAACCATAATATGAGAAAAATAATAAAAATGCTTGCAAACACCAACTTAAAGAACAATGGCATAGTAAAGAGGTTAAGCCAACTGAAAACATCAAAATTTTTTAGTAGCATGATGAACAACAAGAACCAAGAGGAGAAGTTCTAAACATAGGTGCATATGGGTGTGATGGACAAGAAGCAAGGAAAGCAGAAGTTGCAAAGATGTATATATATATATATATATGTTTCAACGAGTTTAAATGTAGATGTATATGACTATTGTTTTTAAGTAATTTCACATGCATACATGTTGACATAATTTTTTTTGGTGAAAGATTAAAGAATAGAGCATGTTGTCTCAATGTATAACCACTTCTATAAGTAGCAAAGCAGCATGACCATGAAAAAAATAAAATAAGGCTTTCTCTCCACCCTACCATATTGCAACATGGAGCCTCAAGGGCTTCCAAAAAACCCCTGGGCAAGAACATAAATTTTCTACCACTATAATCAATGCTGAGATCAATATTTAAATAATATTACAATTAGATACTACCTATCATACATATGAATGTTGTCTGAAAAGAAGGCCTACTCTCGACCCTACCATATTTAATATTTACAATTGGTGCATCAAACCTTTTTATTGTAATGCAAACATTATATAGTTGGGAGTGATGAACATATTTTTTGGAGCAACTATGCTAAAGTAGACATATACACAACATGTAATGCACATAAGCATCATGTGAAAAATTTAAGGCACACACATCAAAACACTATTGCCCTCCAGTGCACATAGTCAGAAATGCTACAAAATCCATGGCAAACAACATGACTTTTAATTTCTTGGCAAATGCCATGAATTTTTAAGTCATGAAAAATGCCACAATTTTTTTAGCATTTCATTGCATTCTCTATAGGCCAAAATAGCTCCTCTGTTTCTTCATCCTTACAATCTTAAATGCAACACGTGTTTCAAAAATATTTAACAAATGAACTGCATATCCCATGTTTGCAGTTATGTAGATTTTTGTCTGCACAAACAATATTTTTTGCATCTAATCTCATAAACATACACATCTATACATAGGAAATATAAAGTGAAACACAAAAAAAGAAGGCTTGCTCTCCACCTTACCATATTGGGTCATGCAGACTCATAGCCTCTCACTAAACCCCTTGAGCAAGAACATACATTATCTACCACTATGTACAATGATTAGATCAATGTTTCATGTTACACTTAATATATAGCCTACCATTCTTAGAATTGCTTTATGAGGATGAAATAAGTAATAACCAAAGAGGTGCATCTAACTTCAGATACATATATATTGGTTTGGATGCATATGTAGAAATATGTTGGTTGCATCTATATACACACAAAAAGTATGTGTAGAAATGTATGTATGTGGAATTAGATGTAGAAAATATACATAAGCAACTCTCAATCAAAAAAGTGGTTTAAATTGGTAATCCCAAAAGAATAAATATACAAAGGAGTATATATGAATGTTGTTTGCATCTAATATCACATACATGTTTGCACACAATGAAAATAATATGAAAGTGAATGCGGTATATATGAATGTTTTATGCATCTAACATAACATACATACATATCTGTACATAGGGAAAATAATATGAAAATGACTATGGTGGCTTAGAGCTCTTATAGAAGTTAAAGCCAAAGAATGACACCCAATAATGGCTTATCAAAAATTGCACAAAATATTTTAATGCTTGACCATGTTTTCTCAAGTTTTAAATGGCAGGTGTTATTACAACCATCACCAAACCATTGCTACTATATGTAAAGCATACATCAATTAATGTTGAAGAGCCATGCCCTACCAGCTAGTGTTCAATTAAAAGTAAAAAGGTACATATATATTGGTATAGATTTTTCTTTTCAACTACATATATCTGCACATAGGGAAAATAAAATGAAACACAACAAAAGAAGGCCTTCTCCCCACCCTACCATATTGGGTCATGGAGTCTCATAGGCTCTCACCAAACCCCCGAGAAAAAATACACATTATCCACCACTGTGATCAATGGTGAGATCAATGTTTCATATTACACTTAAGGGTATGTGCAGGATCATCATGGAAAAAATAGGCCCTTAAGTGGCAAAAAATTCAGAAAAATCAAAGTTAGGAAACTCGACATAAAAATTTGAATAAGTTATCTATATTATTTTAAAAATATGTAAGAATAGAATCTATAGCAAATTGAATGCAGTTTCTAAACTACTAGGTTTATTTAAAAAATAAATCTATTTGGTGAAAATTTGAAATTTCAATGCAATAGTACTTAAATTTCAGGGAAAAAATAAGAAGTAGGTGTCTGTCTAATCACCCTAACCACAATAAAATGATAATAATTTTTATAATATTTTAGATATAAGTAGAGGACTCATGTCCCAATGTGATGCATATTTTTTTTGTAATTTATTTCCAAGTAAATAATTAAATATGAATTTTTATTACAACTTTTTAAAAATATAAAAATCGTATGTCTAACCACCTTAACTTGGTCAAAACTTCATGAAATTCATTTTTTTTTTAATCCTATAGTATGTGAAGCATAGAATGTGACACACATGTTTTAGATTCAAAAATGTGATACCGTTTGAAAGCTATAGATTTTTTTCAATTAGCCTATCAATCAGGACTTTAGTTGTAATTCAAATAGAAAATAAATAATAATTATTTATTAAATTCAAAGTAAAGCATAATTTATATAGGTGGAAAGCTAAGAATCTCCTTTAAAAACAATTTTCATTTTATCAATTTTGGGTAAAAAAAAGTCATCAGCCACATACCCTACACATACCCATCATATCACCACTTTTTGGTCCATAATGATCTTGCACATACCCTTAATATACATGCTATCATTCTAAAAATTAGCCAAGGAAGGATGAGCTGGTGTGGGTGTTTGTTGTACGTATTTGGGCTGAGAATTTTCACAGATGTAGTCTTTATGCTACACATAATAGATTTGGGTTCTTTGGCATTTTAACGGATTTTTTTTTCACACTTGATGTAGGATTGGAACTTGAACACATTTTAAGAGCCTAGAACCATAATATGACGAAGACAGTAAAGTTCTTGCAAACACCAACTTAAAGAGCAATAGTGCAACTAAAGAGCAGATAGGAAATATAAAATGAAACACAACAAAAGAAGGCCTACTCTCCATGCTACCATATTGGGTCATGGAGCCTCATGGGCTCTCACCAAACCCCCAAGCAAAAACATACATTGTCCACCACTTCGATCAATGGTGAAACCGATGTTTCTTATTATACTTAATATATAGCCTATCATTATAACAACTCTTTTTTGAGGTTGAAAGAAATAATAACTAAAAAGGTGCATCTAACTTCAAATACCTTTATATCGGTGTAGATTTTGTTTTACAAGCACATATGTAGGCATTGCATGCCTTGGATACATTTGTAGGAATCTATTGTGTGGATATATACACACAAAAAGAATGTGTGGGAATGTATGTATGTGGAATTACATGTAGAAAATAGGCATACTGTCTACCATTGTAATAAATACATAGATCAATGTTTAATATTACACTTAATATACAACCTACCATACATATGAATTTTATGTGCATCTAATCTCATAGACATACATAGTTGCACATAGGGAAAATAATATGAAACACACCAAAAGAAGGCCTGCTCTCCACCCTACCATATTGGGTCATGGAGTCTCATGGGCTCTCACCAAACCCCCGAGCAAGAACATACATTATGCACCACTATGATCAACGGTGAAACCAATGTTGCTTATTACACCTAATATAGAGCCTATCATTGTAACAATTCTTTTTTGAGGATCAAAGAAATAATAGCCAAGCCTTGGCAACCGACATCATGCATTGGATGCATATGTAGGAATTTGCTGCTTGGAAATATACACACTAAAAATGTACGTGTAGAAATGTATGTATGTGGCATTAGATGTAGACAATATACATATATAGATGAATATAAACTTATATATATATATATATATGTACATACTGATACATGTGTTGAATAGGGCGATCAAACTTCAACCTTTAGAGAAGCTCGACATCCTCGCTCACAACTTTGACAACAGGTAAAGCCACAGAAGAACACCTAACAATGCCTTATTGAAAATTGTGAAGAATTTTTTTATGTTTTTTGAGGTTTTAAATGGAAGGTGTTATTACAATCATCGCCACTACATGGAAACCATACAAAAATTAATGTTGATGCTAGGAGGAGCTTCTATGAAGGTGCAAGTTTGATCATCCGTTGTGAAGTTTCTGTGAAGGTGGTTGGAGGTTAGTTTGTATTTTTTGCATGGGGAAATAGTTCCAAAAGCAATACAAAAGTCTTGGTAATGGCACAATTGATCGAGTGATGTATAATGTATTTCCCCTATGTGTAGATATGTATGTATTCCATAGTAGATACAAACAACATTAATACACACTGATCTATATGTTTATTCTATTGGCACACTCTTGGACTGATAAGTTGTATTTTAAGGGTCATATGGTACATTGGTGCCACCATTGATTGTAGTGATGGAAAATGTATGTTCTTGGTTGGTTGTTTTCCAACAACATAGACTATTTTTGAAATTCTCTACAAAGGGTTTGTTATTGCACTTAATATAGAACCTATCATTCTAAGTTATGCAAGTGTAGCAATATCAAAGATAGAAATATGCAACATAACTTTAGGAACTCACATGTAGCAACAATATACTCTACACTCAGCCAACACAAGAAGATTAAAACTATAGAAATCAAATGACAAAATAATGGAAACCCCCAGTTGTATGGTTTTCCCTTATTGTCTGCACTTTGGCCCAAATTTTTGTCAGCCTTCTCAGTTTTTAACCCTTTCGGCGTCCAAATTCTGGTAAGGGAAAAGGTGGTGGTTTTCTTGATTTTTTAAATTAAAAGCATTTGGAATGTTGATAGAGAAGGAAAGTGAAATTAAATCCCAGTTGACATGAGCATTAACTTCTGTATGGTTTATGATTGATGATGATGTTTTCTAGAAGCTACTTTCCTGATCCAACCTCAAAAGGAAACCTTCTGTTACAAATTTTAAGGGAACCAACCCTAAGGAGACACTAATCCCTTAAACTGAGCACCAAATCAGTTATCTGATAGCACCAACCTATTAGATTTACAACTTAATTAATTATTACAATTTGTTCATTTAGATCAAAATTCAATGTTACAACCTTACTCTGCAACTACTCAAGTTTTTGTTGCTTCCACAACAACTCTCTTCTATGCTTTGCACCCCATTAGTTTGGATCTATTCTTCCCCTTATTCTTTAGTGCATTCTCAGTCCACCTCAATGTACCTACATACCTCTTCTACAACTCTCTACTTTTTAGTGTATTCTTTGTCCACCTCTAGAGCTCAGAATCTCTCCTACACTCTACACACTCTTCTCTCCTCTACTCACAATTACATCACACACCAACAATTTTCTCTTCATATGTTTTGTGTAGTTTCTAACTGATGATGATTTCCTTGAGATTCTCCATCACCTACAAAACTTCTATGAGGGTCTAGGATATCTTTGAAACTTCCATACTCCTGCATTGAGTTGCACAACATTGAATTCTGGTGTAGAGGATTTTCCTTCATTCTCTCTCTATCAAACCCTAGAATTGGATGTGCATTTAATGTATCTTCCCGATCACTTGATTTGATCTTGATCCTTTCCTTTGTATCCATCTTTTTCATAAATCTATGCATCAAATCTTATTACAACTATCATTGATGCAAGTGGAACATTTTTAATTTTCACCTCTATATTAGTTTACAAGCAAAGCCCTATTTACATGGACTTAGCCATTATTGATCTTTACTTTTAAATCTGAACCATTGATCTACAGTCTATTGGAATATAGCTTGGGGAGACTGTTTATGGATTCTAGTGTTGTCATTGATGGCAATTGAAGTCATTATCCTGGTCTGCAGATTATAATTTATTCATACCAGAAAATAAAGTAAAGAACAAAGTATTACCGATAGAAAGTAGGAAGAATAGGGTATCTGAGTAATATGTTGACTTGTATGCTTCACTGGATCATCTTTTTGAGTTGTGGTTCCCTGGGATAGGTTGTTAAGCATATATGTTATCTCATTGTCAAGATTTGTGATGTTGCATTAATTAGTGTTTGAGCTTGGAGATCTGGTAGAATGATTTTCTATTTATTTCCTCATTGTGGTCGACTTAATGAATGTAGCATGTCATGGATGTATAAGGAGTAGTTGTTTAAATGTTTCTATGTTTGAGAATTCTATTTTGGGTCCCAACTATGATTTCCAAGCTGACTTGTGTGGGTGCACATCATAAATTGTTCATGATCTGAGCCAACATGTGGAGAATATTTTGTATTTTGTTTGAAGCCAACATATAGCAATTGAATTCTTACTGGTGGATATATATGCGAGTTCAGGAAATTCATTTTTGGTGTGTGAGTGGGTAAATAGAGCATAGTAGACGTATGTGTGAATATCAAAAGATCAGAAAGGTGAATTTTGCTGGTGCAGAAGAGGATTTGGTGAAAGAATAGAGTGAAGTACAGAGTCTGATAGAAGCTTCAGAATTTGATTCATGTGCTTCACCAGAACTAAAACCAGGCATTTGTAGATGCTATCTTCTCAGTTCAATGTTTTTGTTGTAATCTCAAACACCTTGTAAGGCAATAAGACTTCCTTATTTTGAGTAGTGAGCTCTAGGTAGTGTGCTTGAATGCATGTGTATTCCCTATTTTCCATACTTTTAATAGAGTATATAAATTGTGGATTAATCTCCATCGTGGTTTTTCCCCTAATAGGGTTTCCACGTAAAAATATTGGTTTTATGGTGTTTTGATTATTTCCTTAATGTGCTTGCATGTTTATATCAGTTTAGATGTTGTGAATGGTTTATGATCAGATTTAAAGTTTAAAATATTATTGAACACTGATTCACCCCCCCTCTTAGTGTTCCTTGAGTCCAACACAGTCTTTGTGCCATGATCCTATGTTCTTCATTCATTGTCACATATTTAAAACATGATCATTAGATAAGCAGTATTTAATTCTTCATCATTGATCACATTTCCATAGTCATCATGTATCACAACAACACACAAGAAATCCACATCTATTTCCGTGATATGAAGGGATCCATAGCAATCATCGTTTGATTGCATATAGTTGAAACTGAACTATTGATTATGCATCATGCTTCACTATTATGCATACACCTTTGTTTCTCCATCAATGACCACTGTCAGATCAACTACCAAATAATCTGTGTAATCCCCCGCTATCTTTCTAGCACAGACAACAGGTCCACAAAATCTCTGTAGGTTGGAAGGCTTATTCCATGTGTCTGCCTTTGATGTAACCTTCCACTATCATTCAACCCTTATCACTCATCATTGAAAACATTCAATTGCTTCACCTCACAATAGCGATTTGAAGCGATTGGGTGATATGACACCATGTGTCATTGGTCCCACCAAAGCTCTATCCTCCATCATTTGCACCATCTGATCAAAGCATGTTTGATTTCCACCATTCCTCGCTTCCCCGTAAGGCTTAGTTGGGACCCACCACAAACATAACGGGCTAGAAGGCACCGTTGGATCAACTTGATCATGACTATTGAACATACTTCATCACTTATCACTGATCTTTGAGAAAACTTCAAAGAGATTTCCATGATGCATGGAACCATAGTGATAGCCATTAGATTTCCTTACATTTAATCTCCACCATTGATTGGCTATCATCAGCATGTCAAAGAGACTCAAGGAACTATCTTTGTGAGAACACACTGTCACTATGATGTCATTTATCACTACTTCTAAGGGACTCCATTGTTACTCACTTCGATAAGGCATTGTCTCCCCAAGCCACTGGAGTTGTATAACCTTTAAGCACTAGGAAGAGGTGTTGGTCAACCTCACAACTTCAAGGACATAAGTGATAAATTATGTGACTGATTACTTGCTATAGAAAGTAAATGACAAGTTAGAAGATCTATTAAGGTGCCATGACTGCACTCCTAGGGTATAACTACAAAACCTTAATTCAGATCGAGAGCACAAATAACTCAATTCTGAGCACATACTAGATCCTCTAGAAGATCTATTAAGGTGCCATGTCAAATCTGGCCTTTGATTTTACTTTTGAACACTAGAAGAATTCACTACAACACTATGAAAAAGTTGCATGACAACAATGCAACATTTTGAGCAACTTCTGCAACCAATACTCCATCTTCCAGAACCAGATCCTTAGCATACCATATCTTTCCTTAGACATTAATGACAACATTTTAACATTAATTCCAACACACCTTTCTTATAGGATCAATTCTATCTCATACCTAATACCCTTTTGACATCAATAACAATAATATGCTAACAATCTCCCCCTTTGTCATTGATGGAAAAACTAAATGCTCATACTAATAAACCAACTTATTTGATACCAATTAAAGTATGTAACATTAAAGCTTTGTACCAATGCACCTATTTAAGCAATTCACTCACTTTTCTCCTATTTTAATTTCTCCCCAAGCTCACCATCTCTATCTTTCTCATCATGCACCTATTTTGAGCATTTGTGACATTTCTCCCCATTTGACATCAATGGAAAAGGGTTAGACTCCCCCTGACAATATGCTCCCCCTTTGATAAGAAATTTAAAGAGAAAGTGGGAATCTCAACCATCAAGTCATTAAAAATTTGTAAAACCATTGTAACCTGACTTGGTCTATCCTTTCCATTTCCATGGATGAATGAAGTAACAATTAGGCTTCCCCTAGACCCATGCCATGTCACTAGTGACTAGCGATATGATGCGAGAGAAATTATTCCCTTCTACCTTAGATATTCAAATTGCTCTTTGGGAAGAGGCTTGGTGAAGATGTTAGCTACCTGTTCTTTAGTAGGAACACATTCCATGCTGACCTCCTTGTAGATACAACCTTCTCTCTTATGAAGTGATACTTAATTGATATGTTCTTTGCTCTAGAGTGGATCATTGGATTCTTTGATATGTTTATATCACTTGAATAATCACAAAGAATTGGGATAGATTCTTTATACTCTACCTTGATGTCCTTGAGTGTTTACTTCATCTAGAGGGCTTGAGTACAACATGTTGCTGCTACATATTCTACTCCTGTAGTGGAAAAAGTGACTGATTCCTTCTTTTTGCTCATCCAGGAAACTAACTTGTTTCCTCCATGGATTCTATCCAGCTCTCATCCTTTCTAGCTTCAGTAAAACTTTTGGGTTCAATATGAGACATGAGAGAAAAATTTACTTGTTCTTTGTTCTTTACAAATCTCCTCCTAGTCTGAACTCCTTCATTTTTATTCCCAATTATCTGTTCTGTTGGATGATCTTTTTGGACATACTTTCCAAGGGCCTTCTCAACATCTATTTCCTCAAATTATTCTTCATCATTTTCCAAATTATTCTTCATCATTTTCCAAATTATCTTCATAATCTGAATCATCTTTAGAATTATTCTGATTAGATTTGATATGTTTTATACTTTCATCAATCTTGACATTGATGTTTTCCACAATCTTATCCAGTCTTTTGTTATAGCATTTATATGCTTTGCTTTGGGTCGAATATCCTAAAAATATTCCCTCATCACTTCTTGATTCAAACTTTCCTAAGTTTTCATCTTCGCTTTTGATGTAACACTTACTGCCAAACACTTTGAAGTATTTGACAAATGCAGGTCTACCATACCACAACTCATAGGGGCTATTATTACTATGTACTCTGATTTGAAATCTATTCAAAATGTATATTGTAGTATGTATTGCTTCTCTGCAAAACATATCAATTAATCTAGCCTCTTTCAACATTGTTCTAGCAATATCCTACACAACTCTATTCTTTCTTTCTACAACTCCATTCTATTGTGTGGTTCTTGGCACTAAGTATTGTGTCTTGATTCCATGTGCCTCACAATATTCAACAAATTTACCTAATGTGAATTATCCTCCTCTATCTAACCTTAGGCATTTGATCCTTCTACATATCTCGTTTTCAACCATCTTTCTAAATATTTTAAATCTCTCAAATGCTTGTGACTTATCTCTCAAGAATGTCACCCATGTCATTCTCATGTAGTCATAAAAAAGCAATATAAATTACCTTTCTCCTTTCATTCCCCTTGTTCTTGCGGGTTCACACAAATCATTATGAATTAGTTGTAAAGGCTTAGTGGTTGAATACTCCTTAGTTGGAAAACTAGCCTTTGTTTGCTTTCCCTATTGAATTGTTTTGCATATGACATTTGCAGGCTTGGTCACTTTAGGCATACATTGTCTAACCAAACCTCTTGAACTTGTTTTCTCCAAATTATCAAAGTTTATATGGCCCAGTCTTCTATTCCATAACCAACTTTCATCAGCTTGTCCTATCAAATAGCTCAAATGACCTTTTACTTTAGCAAGGTTGTAAAGATTGCTTCCAGTTCTCAATCCTTGTGAAAATATCTTTCCATTCTTTCTAATTTTACAAAATTCCAAGTCAAATGTGAATTTATAACCATTCTCGCACATTTGGCTCACACTTAGTAGATTGTGCTTCAAACCTTCAACATACAAAACATCTTTGGTGGGGTTTTTACTATCTAGGCTTAAGATTCCTTTACCGCATATCTTAACTACAATGTTATCACCAAAACTCACAGATCCTCCATTGCATTTCTTGAGTTTGATAAATTTACTTTTATCTCCAGTCATGTGCTTGGAACAACCACTATCTATCACCCATAGATTTTTCTTTTTGGCATACAGAGTTGTTTATGCAATCATTGATTGTGTGGGGCTTTCTCCCTATTCTTTCCACATATTCTTAGTTTTCCTTTCTATATTTTCTACCTTCTCCTCATTATTTTATATTCTTTGTTTGATTTAGGATGTAAAACTTTGTTTTTCTCATCCTTAACATTTGGTCTTGTAAACTTTTTTCTACAATTTTTAGCTATATGACCAAATTTATTATAGTTATAACAAATTACATTCATATCAAGTAAAGGAGCAGATGGGTTTCTTATTTCAAGGTTTGAACTCCTTTTAGGAATGACTCTGCATTCTCTAGCCCTACAACCAAACTGATTATATGTATAGCAATATCCATAGAAATATTAAGAATACCTAGTCATAGCATTTTGTGCTAGATGAGGGGGTCTTTTGTACATTTTTCTCCTGGTGTCTCTCACCCAAATGAATCCATTAGCATCATTCCTTCTGAAATTCTAATTTTCATTCTAATGATCAAGATCTGATTGGTTATCCTTCTTGTCTACCATAGGCTTCTTTTCTTCTTTAGTTTTCTCTACCTCTATAGATTTCTCATTGCAACCACTGCCTTTGTAGTCACTTTCATCGACAGATTTAGAATTTTCTTCTACCCTAAATCTTTCATATAATTTTGTAGAAGTATCAATAAAGGAACTCTATCCTTTTTCTGATCCCAAGCTTTATTTTTCTATGTTAGCTAACTTTTGTGTACTTAGCAATTAATCTAGAATATCAAAACCAACTTTAAGCTTCAAACCTTTTTTCACATGTTCCTTTGCTTTTTCAAAATCCTTTCTCAAGACAACAATTTCTATCTCAAGGTTCATGCATATTTCAGTTTCAGATTTCAGCTTGGATTTAATCACCTCTTTTTCTCTCTTAGCCTCCTTTAGTTGCAACTTTAAATCTACCACATATTGATTAGATTCTTCTAGATCCTTTCTCAGTTTGTTAGACTCCTTTTGTGCAAGTTTCTTCTACTGCTTGTTCTCCATTTTTAACTTCTCAATCTTATCTAGGGCACAAATGAGTTCTCCTTCTAGGTCAACCACTCCTTCTTCACCTTCTTCTTGAGGGTCCTCTGCCTTTTTATTTTTCTATTCCTTAGATTCTTTTAGCATGAAGAGAAACTAATTTTCTCTCACAATAAAAGAAAAACTTTGTTCATCATCTGATACATCACTATCCTCTTGGATGTATAGGATTTTCTTTTTCTTCTAAAAATTCCTTCCCTTAGGGTAGTAAAATTTCTTCATTTTATCATCTACCTCTTGTTCAAAGTTTCCTTTCTTATTGTAGGGACATGTAGCAGCAAAATGACCTACTTTACCACATTCAAAGCATTTAAAGGGAAACTTACCTTTGTATTTTTTGGATCCTCTTCTTAGTCTCCTTATGAAATTTTACTCTTCTTCATCAATCTCATCATTCTTGGATGGGATCATCTCTTCCTTGTATTTCTTGGGAGATACATCTTTCTCCTTGTCAACAATATTGAAAGCATTTTCCTTCCAGGATGGTCCCTCATCTCGCATCCTCATCTCATATGCTATGAATATACCATGTAGCTCATTTAGAGTAAGTTTGTTTATTTCTCTTCCTTCCTCAATTGTTAAGATCTTAGAGTCATACTTGTATGTCATTGATCTAAGCACTTTCAATATGAGAACATCTTATTTGAACTCTTCTCCATGTCCTTTGATATAGTTAGCTATATCATTAACTCTCAGAAGATAGTCTGCAATCTTTTCTTCCTCTATCATCTTTAGGCCTTAAAATCTAGCTTTCAGTAATTGAAGCTTTGCCAATTTTACTTTGTCATCTCCTTCATAGATCATTTTCAATGTATCCCAAATATCTTGTGCATTCTTACAATACATAACTTTACAATGCACAGATCTAGACAAACTATTCATAATAGTAAACCATTCTTTTTCATTGTTCTCAAAATCCTTTTTAGCTACAGTATTAGTAGAAGGTGTGGATGGTGGTGTGTATCTAGTCACAACTGACATCCATACATCAAAACCTAAGGATCCCAAATACCCTTTCATCAATGAGCTCCAATAGGCATAATTTGTTCCATCAAACTGAGGTGGCTTATTTGTAGAAAAACCTTCTTGATTGACCATTTGTGTTCACAAATCCAAGAATCTACCTGAGTTGATAAGCTTTTCCTAGGGAGCCTAGGGCTTTGATACCAATTTTTGGAACACAAAACTCTACTAAGAGGGGGCTGAATCAGTATATACTAAAATTTTAGCCTTCTTATCCTAAGTGTAGACAAAACCCTTAAATCTAGATGTGTAGATTAAAAAATGAAAATTTATGACAAACACATGCACATAAAAGATCAAAACATAACAAAAGATATACATAGAAAACCCAAGATGGGAAAAACCATGGTGAGAAAATATTGTTGGGAGCTACTTTCCTAATCCAGCCTCACAAGGAAACCTTTTGTTACAACTTTTAAGGGAACCAACCCTAAGGAGACACCAATCCCCTAAACTGAGCACCAACTCAATTATCTGATGGCACCAACCTATAAGATTTAAAACTTAATTTATTATTACAATTTTTCATTTAAAACACAATTCAATGTTATACCCTTACTCTGCAACTGCTCAAGTTTTTGTTGCTTCCACATCAACTCTCTTCTCTGCTAGATGTATCTTCTTTGCTAGATGTACCCCACTGGTTTGAATTTTCTCTTCCCCTTCTTCTTTAGTGCATTCTCGGTCTACCTTAATGCACCTACATACCTCTTCTACAACTCTCTTCTTTTCAATGTATTCTTTATCTACCTCTAGAGCTCATAATCTCTCTTGCACTCGACAAAATCTTCTCTCTACTCAAAGTTACATAACACATCAACAATATTCTCTTCATATGTTTTGTGTAGTTGCTAACTGATGATGGTTGCCTCAGGATTCATCACCTATAGATATTCTGTTAGGGTGTAGGATATCTTTGACACTATCATACTCCTACATTAAGCTACACAAAATTCTGGTGTAGAGGATTTTTCTTCATTCTCTCTTTGTCAAACCCTAAAATGGATATGCATTTAATGCATCTTCCTAATCATTCAATATAATCTTGATACTTGCCTTTGTATCCATCTGTGTTGTCGCTCTATGCATCAAATCCCATTACAACTGTTGTTGATGTAGGTGGAACATTTAATTTTCACCTCTTTCAGTTTACAAGTGAAGCCCTATTTACACAAAATTAGCCATTATTGATCTTTACTTTTAAATCTGAACCATTGATCTAAAGTCTTTGTGCCATGATCTTGCATTCTTCGTTCACTGTCACATCTTTAAAACATGACCGTCAGATAAATGGTCTTTATTTCTTCATTTTTGATTGCATTTAAATAGTCATCACATATCACAACAACACATGAGACATCCAAATCTATTTTTTAGAATATGAAGAGACATGGAGATCATTGTCTAATCACATACCATTGAAATTACACCATTGATCACACACCGTGCTTCACGATTATGTATATGCCTTTGTTTCTCCATTAGCAATCATCATTGAATCAACTACCAAACAATTTGTGTTGTCCCCCACTATCCCGCTAGCATAGATAACAAGACCATAAAATATTCGTTTGCTGGCAGGCTTATGCCATGTGTTTGTCTCAGACGTCATCTTCCAATATTGTTCATCCCTCATCACGCATCATTGAAAACATTCAATTGCTTCACTTCACAATAGTGATGTGAAGCAGTCAGATGATATGATGCCACGTTTCATTGGTCCCACCAAAGCTCTATCCTCCATCATCGTGCATTGTCTGATCAAACTCGTTTTGATTTCCACTATTCCCCACTTCCCTGTGAGGCTTATTCAGGACCCATCACAAAACAAATAGGTTGGAAGACATCGTTAGATCAACTTGATCATCGCCATTGAACATAATTCATCACTCGTTGTTGATCTTTGAGAAAACTTCAAAGATATTTTTGTGATGCATGGAACCATAGCGATAGTCATTGGATTTCCTTTCATTTGATCTCCATCATTGTTTGGCTGTCATTTCCATGTCAAATAGACTCAAGGAATTGTCTCTCTGAGAACACACTATCACTATGATGCCATTTATCACTACTTCGAAGGGACCCCATTGTTACTCACTTCGATAAGGCACTGTCTCCTCGAGCCACTAGAGTTGTATAATCTTTAAGCATTAGGAAAAGGGGCTGGTCAACCTCACAACTTCAATGAAATAAGTGATAACTTATGTGATTGGCTACCTGATATAGGTAGTCATTGAAAAATTAGAAGATCTATTAAGGCACCATGAATGAACTCTTAGGGTATAACTACAAAACCCTAATTCAGACTGAGAGCACAAATAACTCAATTCTTAGTGCATACTACATCATCTAGACCTACAACATACATTTCTGAGAAGCTCTTAGAAAATCCATGTCAAATATATCCTTTGATTTTAATTTTGAACACTAGAAGAATTCACTACAACACTATGACAAAGTTGCATGACAACAATGCAATATTCTAAGCAATTTCTGCAACCAACGCTCCATCTTCTAGAACCAAATCTTCAACATACCATATCTTTCCTTAGAAATTAATGACAACATTTTAAAATTAATTCCAACACACCTTTCATATAGGATCAGTTCCATCTCACACTTGATTCCATTTTGACATCAATGACAATAATATGCTAACGTGGGTTCCCTAGTTTAGGAGTAGAGTTGTGTGGGTTTTGAAAGATTATATAGGTTTACTACTGTTTGGAGGTATCTAATGTCAAATATCAAGGCTTGAAAGTTGATAAAACTCAATTAATTAATATTCCCTATATTTTTGATGAGAGACACATGAAGGCATGAATTATGGATTTTAAACATTGAAAGGAGTGGATATGTCAAATCAACTTCACACATGAGTTCTCCTAAGAGGTAGAAGGTAGGATAAATTTTTTAATAGATGGATATCCAATGGAATGGTAGAAGAAAGAGCTTTAGGTTTATTTCTATGCCAAGGAAAATATATTTAAATGATTTTTTTCCAAAGTGTCCAATGAAAATGAATTTATTCAGATCTAATGCCTTAAATAAGTAAAAGTTAGATATAAAAATACTTCAATTAGATCCAAATATTTTGTAAATATGATCTAAATTGAATTTATCAAATTTTTTTAGTATTTAATGAATAAGGAGTGTAAATTCCCAATTTTCAAAATGAAACAAATGTATATCAATAATGAGATATTTAAATAACATAATTCTTGATCAAATTACATAATTTATTGTAGATGAAAATAAAAAAAATTAATTGTAATTCATGTCAGTTTCACAAAAAAATTAAGTGGGAAAGAGATCCAAGGTCTAACGAGTGAATTATCTTATATCTATATTTCCATTTAGCTTAACATTGGAACACAAACCAAAAAGGGTTTGATGATTGGCTCACTACCTCAAAGGAGAGCCAATATTCTATTGGTTTGTTCATTTGTTCATTTGATGTGTGTGGTTGATTGACCTAATTAATATAACCTTAGATATAAAAATACAAATAATTGTACAAATGAAAATGGGAAATTATAAAAACAGATATAGATTTGGGAAATGTAGATAGAGGGACACATATGGATGAAATCTCAGCCTAAAATTGAGGGATAGGGGTGTGTGTGCCATATTCTAGGTGTTTTAGCTTGTTTAGATTCTAGGTCACTCTAATAGAGTCTTCTCTCAACTCTTCTACAACTTTTTACCAGTTAAATTATGGATTTGATCCATACACATGGAAAGAGGTGAAAGGTTGTGTTGTATAGGGGCTTGCTTAAGTCAAACCCCATTGTTGTTTCTACATCCATAAAAAAATTATGATGGTATAAATTTGTAGACACTTAAAAATGTCTTGTTCGATATGACACAAATGATTTCAATCACTAACACTGTTTCTATCTCGATTTGATCCACTTTCATTTGTTTAATTAAATAATGTCAATTGTTTAATTAAATTCATGTTTTTCTCTATTCATCAGATAATTAATATTATTTGATTAATTCACCCTCTTATGCCAATTTTGATCTTATTTGATTAAATAATCCAATTTTTTTAATTAAATCTCCTAAGTCCTCTCATTTGATTAAATAAGGAAAAATATTTAATTGAATGTCCTAAATCCCACTTTGATTAAATGATTTTCTAATAGTTTAATTAAATTCCTAAATTCTCTCCACTTGCACAATTAAATAATTTTTTAATTATTTAATTGAATAATTTCTTCTAATTCCTCCAATCATTGAAAGAATATTCTCATGGAATATTCCTCCAATTTGAATTCAAACATTCCCCTCCAAATGGAAATATCTTCTCCATCATCCTAAATCATGGGATTGTAATTGTTTCAATCAATTTGAACCCTTGATTACAATCATTGGTCCATGTCAATATTCAAGCTCATCCATGGATTTGATCTCTGATCCATGTCATTTCCTCTCATTCATTTCTATTCATTTATTAGCCAATTTGATCCTAGCCATTAATTCATCCAAGAAGCCTATAAATAATCCTGATTTATATGATAATTTCATTCATAAGCCTTCTAGTAATTGCACTATAGCCATTTTTGTACTCACCTTTGAGATCAATCATACCACATTTAGCATGAAATCCACCATTAAAGGTTTGCATCAACAATAGATTAGGAAAAGGTTGAGAATTCCACATAAATCCTACACTAATCCCCCAATGGGATGAAGTTTGCACATGGTAAATTAGGTGTTTCATTTGAATTATTAGTTCATTTCATGCTTTAATGGAATCTTAATTGATATTTGCGAGAATTTCATTGGGAATGTGGTTTAGCTAGATCATTCTTTTGATTTCTTTATCAATTTCAATTGTATGTGATCTTGTTAACTTCCATGTTCACATTTAGGATTTTAAATTTAGCTTTGTAGTTCTACATATTTGCATGATTGAATTTATCATGATCTCCTTCATAAATTCTCTCCAACTTTGTCCAAATATCTTTTGTAGATTTTAGACTTATCACTTTTATAAGTTCAAAATCAGAGAGACCACTTGGAATAGCATTTCTTGCTTTTCCATTGCTCTCATATTTCTTAATTTCATCATCACTCATTGGACCAACAACAAACATAGTGTATCCTTTTTAAATTGACTACTAGACACCAAATCCTAGGGAAACCAAAAAGGACTCCATCCTAGATTTCTAGTAAGTATAATTCGTTCCATTGAACATAGGAGCTTTGACACTCTTCTGGTGTAACATACATATCTACCTCAAGCAGTTAAGATTTCTCCAAGGAACAACAACTCTAATACCAATTGTTAGATGTATAGGACAACTAAGAGGGGGGCGAATCAATTGTACATTAAAAAAAATCCAATCCCTCATCAATATTTAAACCCTTATTAGCCCTTAAACCCTTATGATGTCAATAATGGGTTACACTTTTTGGCCAAACTTGACATTGAAAGCAACATTTTGATTAAAATCTTCACTTTTTGACACCTATAGCAGGTAAACTGTTAGGAATTTGAAGATGATCCAAATTAGTGATTTGTGAGATTTTTTTGGTAGATTTTAAATGTATTTAAAAACAAATATTTAAATTATATTATAATTTTTTTTGCATCTCCTTTGATAACTAGTATTTAATAGTAAACAGAATTTTAAAAAAGTGATGTGTACTTTCAATCACATAAATTCTTTCTATAAAGGATAAAATTCTAATTCTTTCAAATTTATGTTGGTAACACTGATATCTAGTGCTTCCATTTCATTTCATTACTTTATATTGAATATTTTTCTTTTAATTAAGTTTTGAAGTCAAACCAATTACAATTTAGACATAGGTGCACTTTCAATCGCATAACTTTTTTGTATGTATTGAAATTATTATTATTTTTTGAATGAGGACATAAATACCTAGAGTTTACACATTTTAAAATAAAACTCCACTAATTTACTATTTTTCCATAATGGGTTTTCATTGAACTTGACGTTTGGTGAAAAACCTATGTTCTGTAAAACTAAAAAATAAAAGAAAACTATATCAAATTTATAGTTGTTGGGAAGATCATTTCAAGGACTATAGTTCTCCAACTTGGTTCATCTATTTGACTCTATTTTCACCTCCAAATCAAGTTTTGAAAGTAAAAAATGTATTAATTTTGCAATTAAATGGGAAAATTATAAAAAAGGCGGGGAGGGGGGGGGGGTGTTCATTCAAACCTCCTTCATTAGAAGGGGGGGTTCACTTTCAAACACCCCTATATGGCACAAGTGGTGGTTCATTTGAGGGAGGTGGGTTCATTATAAAGGGATGAATTCATTTGAACCCCCTTCATTAGAAGGAGAAACTAATTTTTTTTTTTTTTATGGGCATTTTTTTATTTTTCTTTGTGTGAAAAATTGTAACCCACTAGTGTGGGTTTGTACCCCATGCACATTAGCAGAATGTAAACATATGAAAAATTAATCCAAAAACATAAAAACACCATATTTATGTTGAAAACCAAGAAGGAAAAAACCATGGTGAGGATTAGCTCACACACACACAAACACACACACACACATATGAATTGCAATACTGAATATAATTAGGTTCACTGCCAAGGGGTCACTACCTAGAAAAAGAAGAAAGGCTCATTGTTGGGTGGCTCACTAACAAGAAGAACGAAGATAGAAGAAGACTGTTAAAAAGAGATTCACTATCTCAAGGAAATAAGAGAAATACACCACTAAAACTTTATTTCATCCGCAACCTTTGGCTGGCTACCTCCAACAACTTCAAGCATACTAAAAATGTAGACCCTTATTCTAACTGCATCTAAGTCTTAGGCATTAAGCTTTCACTCAAATCACAAAACTTAATAAAATTCACATCTTTCACACACATTTTATATATCCACACACATCTCCAACAATTCATCTAACATTTATACCATCCATGACCTTAATAATCTCAATTAGGTTGGCCTTAATGAAATGTATGCACCTAAAACATGTAACACCAAAATAGGTCAACATCAAACACCTCCATGGTGGAAATAAGTGAAGTAAAATGACACCAAGGGTTAATTAGGCCATAAATATACCTCACCATGCTACTCAACACATCCATAATCCACAAGGTACCTTCATTAATAGTGCTAGCATGCAAGGTTGACCAAAATTGAACTAGCACTACAAGAGACCACATACATTCTTCTCCAAGTCATGTAGACCACACAAATTTTTTTTGCAACATCCACACAACATCTCATAATATTCTAGCATCATCAAAATATTCTATGTAACTTTTCCACAACCGTTTGAAACTAAGAACACCATCATTCTATGCAACTAGACACACTACCACATAACACAACTTACTAACCAACATTGTAGAACACCTCAACACCTAAAACCTCAAGGGAAGGAATTTAAGAAAAATATAAGCATATTACCAAAATTTCAAGATAAGAAACCTTACTACTGAGAAATGCAAAGCAATCTAATTTCCCCTGATGACCTTCTATATAGATAGACAAACTATTAAACACAACTTTCACTGTCGTATGATCTAGAACTTGAAACTATGGGTATAGAACCTTTGAACATATTTGATAATCATATCCAAACCACAAAATCATATATTCAACCATGAAGAAATGTGGAGCTTAATATTGAACACACCTTTGTTACACTACACATTATTTTATTCAAATTTTCTCAAAAGCACTTGGAAACCAAGTGAACTTATTGTAATTGCATCACAACCATACAAGAAATAAATGAAAACACTAATGAAAACACCACAAAACATCCATATTAGCATCATTACTAAAAACACTAATGACAGTAGCAACAATGCCTCCAACACTAGCAATCTCCAACAATCTTCATACTGTTGACATGAATGAACAACACCTACAACTTTTGAAATCAATGATAACACCAACAACATACTTGCAATAGTAAGCATCTACTTCATAACTAATGATATAATTTTTCATGTTTTTACCCTTGAATAGATTGAAACCTAGTATGCTTTGACCTATAAAATTTACACAATGCAAATTTCTATTTCAATCATACTCTTTTGTATGATATATGAAACACTTAGGCTACCTCTTTTAGCTATTGCCCACATCACTCTCCATTTTTCTAGCTTGAATGTAAATTTCATCATAGTTCCATATTCTTTGAGGACCATATGGATAGAAATCATATGATTTTAAAAATATTGTGTAGAATGCAAAAACCATGTGGAAAGTCAAATGTTTAGTGGTCTATCTCTATCAAGTCCTTCTATAATCCTCAATGTTACTTTATGATGTTTTCTTTTAAAATTATTCCACAATGAGTTACTAGGAATCCCATCCTTAAATGGTTCAGGTAATGTTTGGTAGATTTGTGCAACTTTTTCCTTGTGATTGATAATATTAAGCTTGCGGCACACTATTCTCATCTCATTGCACCATTAGATAATTAATGTCTCTTTTTATACACTAAGGACTATAGGAGGACCTTTTTTTATAGTTGAAATACTACCACCTAACCAATTGGCGAGTGTGATGGTAGGGATTCCCCATTTCTTTATTTCATTCCTTATTGAGATCACATTGTCCTCAATAGCTAGCTAAGAGATAAATCCATGTCTCTTTGGTCCACTCCCATTGCGCTACAATCTTATTCATTTTATTAGCTAAATTCAATTGAACAACTACCTCAAGTGGTTATGAAGTAGCCTCATTGATAATTTGTGTTTCTTCCTCTAGTAGAAAGCATACTCCTCTCTTATGTGGAGGCATTTTGGTCCTCAATCTCCTAGTGTCATTTTGGGTCTACATTTAGACTTTTTTCCATCTAAAAATGCAAAAAAAAAATTGACTATTAGAAAATATAATTGGCTTGAATATTGAGAATCATTCATCAAATAAAAATATTGGAACAAATAGGCTTCAACTATAATTTTAAAATTTAGAATATTATGAATATTTTTAGTAAAAAGCTAGAGAAAGAAATGCCTAAATCATTTAACTATATACATTCTATAAAATATAAGGTCTCTTTAAAGACTATAATAATCACAAAAAACCTAAATAAACTAGACCTATGATAGTTGAATAACAAAAATGTAGAAGCCAAAATAACATACATGAATTAATGTATGACAAAATCACCTTTCATTTACAACCATATAAAAGATTTAAGTGGTGAAATATATGAAGCATTGAATTGGACATTCTATGAACAAATAGGATGCCTCAAAAGATTATAATAAATTAAAAAATGAACCAAAAAATATAGAATGAAGTAGTGTATGATGACCTCACCTTCAATTTATATCCATACACAGAATGGAAGTTGATTAACAAATATCTAGAACCCAAAAATTATAGATGAAATAATGGATTTAAAAAAACTCGAAGGAGATGTGGATTCTTTATGGAGAGTTGTTCTCTCATATGCAGCATTAATGAGATATTTTGGAATTCTTGATGGAAATGTGGTCTCTAGGAGGAAGTTGTTCTCTCATTATGCATGAAGGATGAAAATATTTATGTTCTCTCATGTTGTACAAAAGTTTTACAAGTTTGACAGTTAAGAGATCTGGTGATGAGTTCAGTTTGGTGTTTCCTAGGTGAGCGAGGAGAATTGGTGAAGGTTGTTAATTAAAGTCTCTAGAAGGGCTATTGTATTCAATCCTTGTAGTATTCCATCCTTTTTAGGATTGATATAATATGAAGTAGAATATAGACATCATCAATATTGTAAACACTTGTATAAGATAGTGGTTGGCTATAGAGATCATGTGACTACTAGACTTCTTGAAAGTATGGTTAATCAATGATGCGTTCATTGGAAGTGAAAGTGAGATGATTTCTTGACTGAGTCTCTATTCTATTTGCAAGCTTATGCATATTTTGAAGACCTCTTAAGAATTCCAAAAACTTGCTAATATGGTGCCACCTTCATAGTTTTGGCACCCATAATTATTGTGTGATTTTTGATTGATTCTCAAGGAATTTAAAATAGTTTTCACTTCCCTTCAAATGTTTACACAATAGCGCATGAACTCATACATATTTCATCCTTTGGCTTGAATTATTCTCACATACTTTATGTGTTGGTTTACACTCCTTTAAAGGCTACACCTTTTATTACTTTATGCACCTAGCATAATAATCCATACCTGTGTGCCATACTTTGTGCATATTTGGAGTTATACTTGTTACCATAGGAGCAATTTTAGTTAAATATTCTTTCTTTCATAAAAAAATATGGTTAGGTTTAGTAATTTTTCTCCCTTGGTTTATTTTTTTAGTTATCTCTGTGCATCTTTGGCATTATACCCATTAACATAGGAGCGATTGTAGATTAACATCTAGGAGTAATCACACACACACACATATGCAAAGGGTTAGTATGAAAGAATAGGCACATTGGAGATAAAATTAGTTTAGTGGCTGTTAAGTGTTATTCTAATAACTCTTACAAATTCTCTATTTTGTCTATAATATTTAGTGCTAGGTAATAGGTCAATTTTTCAATTAAAACTATGGGGTTGCATTCATTTTGTATAGATTATTGCTACCTACTGGCTTTACGAGTTGTATTTAATGTGGTTTTGACTTAATTATAAATTTGAGCTACTTTGCTTGTCAATAAATATTATAGACAAATCATTTATACAAAATACCCATGTAAAATGACTTGTAGCAAATAATTGTTATTCTAACACCTCTTATACAATTTGTGTACTATTTATTAGCAAAGAACATAGCTCAAACCTTGTATCAATATGTTTCATGTTATTCTTTTTTCGTTGATCTGGTTGAAGGTTCGTGGAACAAATTGCTCAGGTATGTTTATGTAGGTAGTGGAGCTTGCTAATTATGTTGGATGGCAGTGTCTTATATGAATTTTTTTCATTACATTCTTTCTCCCTCGTCTATTTTAGTTTCCCCACAACAAAATATTCTTCATGATATTCTTGTTTTTAATTCCCCGTAACAAACTGTTCATTATCATAGTTTGCCTCTTCTATTCTCCATATCTTATTTTTCTATTTAATGTGGGTTTGAGAATATCTATCATTTTCCTTTGATTCTTTAGTGTTTTCCTAATAGGTATTTTCCAATTTTGATTTTTCTATTCTATCAATATGTTTCATGGTGTTGTTCTTCTCTGAACTATTTGAACTTCCCCATAACAAATTGTTCTTGATGATATTTTCTTTTTTCCAGTTCCCTATACCAAACTATTCGTTATCATACTTTTCCTGTTGAATTCTCCATATTTTAATGTTCTATTTAATGTGGGTTTTGAAACATCTCTCATTTTCCTCTAATTGTTAAGTGTTTTTCTAATAGGTCAGTGAAATGCATGTATAGATTTGAGTTTGCAACATATTCCTGCTTACCAAAAATTCTGTCACTGTCTAGACAAGGTGTAACAATAAATTCTATGTAATAGTTGGCTTGTTAATTAAAAATTTGAGCTACATTATTCCCCACTAAATATTATAGAAAAAATAGGGAAATTGTAAAACAACTATTAGAAAAACACTTAAGAATCATAGGTAGCATCAAAGGTGTCCCGACCAGTAGGATATTTATTTGTTTCCACCGGGATTTTCATTAGCCCAGTCATGAATTGGATTTGCCAATGCTGGAGATTCCCTACCCAATGAAAACTTTCCCAGTTTGTTTTGTGGCAACACAGAGCTTGGTAATTGCATGGGGTGGTGGGGTTGGTGTCCTCGATACTCAAAAGTTGAATGGTAAGTGTTTGCTCGCAGGAGTGTTAATGCATTATGTCGTTGTTGTATGGTGGGGGCACATGAAGTAAATGCGTGCAGACACAATAAATGCAATATTGAGTGTTGCAGTGTGGGAAATTATACTTTGATTAAGTTGTATTGTTGAAACAAACATTGTGGTGTTGGTTTCATAGCATTTTGTATAGGTTATTTCCCTCTTCTATTCTCTATGTTTTTTTCATCATATTATTTTCTTGTTTATCTCTTAGTTACATGTGCTTCTTAAGTGTTTTCCTAACATCTCTTATAACTATTTCATAGATTGCTTATCTTGTACCAATATGTTTCATGGATTTCTTTTTCCTTGGTCTATTTGAAGCTACTTATAATAAAGTGTTAATTGTTGTGGTTATTTTGTTTATATGTAACATGTTATATGTATTATATCAATATGTTTCATGATATTCATTCTTCCAAATTTGTTTGAAGTTTGCCATAACAAACTCTTCTTCATGATATTCTTTTTTTCAGTTCCACATAATGGAATCTAGCTCTCCACAAGCTACTGGACAACCCTCAGGTACCAGCCCCTTAGGTGTGTTGCTTGCTTCCTTTTTGCTATGCGCATTGGTATTGGGCCTTTTCTGGATGCATGGTTAGTTTGTTCATCAATTACACTGAATCTTAGATCTGCGAATTTGTTCTTACACTTTGTAGCATTGTTTGATATGTGTATGCATATATGTATATACATATGCATATGCATATGTATATACATATATGCATATGTATATGTATATGTATATATGCATATGCAATAAAAAAAGTGAAGTTGTTTTAGATGAAGGGTGCAACGAAGGAAGGAATGATGTATATGCATAAGCAACAAAGACATTACACTCTTTGGGGAAGATAAGATGCACCGTACCTTCCATTTGTTATTGAAAATGCATTGCATATGCATAGATATATTTACATATAGATATGCATATATGTATATACAAATGAATATGCATATGCATGTACATATATGCATATGTACACTCAACCTAATTAGATGTATGCTTTGTTTGTTCTTCAATTAAATTTTGTCTATATTAGTTTAGTGGCCCGTAAGTGTTATTGTCATATGTGTTATACAATTGCTCTATTTGTCTTCAATATACATATGAGTATATGTATCTTTGTATGTTTCGAAGCATTGATTTCCACATACCATTCACAATCTACACCATCCTCTTTGTAAGGATTTGAAGTTAAATCAATTAGAAAGATACCAAGGAACTAACTGTACAAAATGTGTATAACACCAAAGATGCACAAAGTATATATATGTGTCTATATATGTATATATATGTGTATATATATGTATATGTATATATATATGTGTGTGTATATATATATATGTATATATATGTATATGTATATATATGTATATGTATATATATGTGTGTGTGTATATATATATGTATGTGTATATATATGTATGGGAAAGTATACTGTGAAATGTGTGAGAAAATATATTGATTAGGTTGCATTGTCAAAAGAGCCATTGTGGTGTTGGTTTGATACTAGACTATTGTAAAAAAATTTGCCTCTGCCTCTCTTTCAAGTTCCCCATAACAAAGTGTTCTTCATGATACTCTTTTTTTGGTTCCCCATGACAGATTGTTAATTATCATATTTTGCATACCAATCATAGGTTGATGATAGATAACCGAGAACCCACATTAAACATATTCATACAATTCAAGTAGTGTATGTAAGATTTGGTTTATGAATTGAAAATTTAATCTAAATTCTTTGGCAGTGTAAATGGTGATCCTAGACCTGTACAAACACAAAGAACAAACACATTATTAGTCCAATATGCAAGTTAGAAACAACATTCCTCATGAAATTCATTTGAAACATGAAAACAAGAAACAATGAAGAACACAAGTAAAAAACCTATTAAATCCTATTTTAATGTCCAAACTCTCAATCACATGGGGGAATTGGTGCCATTTTGATGTAGAAAATGGCCCTTTCCCAATTCCTAGCAAGCTTGATGATCAATGGTGAAGATTTGATGCTCCTTGATGAAATTTCTCCATAACCTAGCTATGAAATTATGAAAATGGATGAACTTGATTCAAAACATGAAGATGATAACTTTGCACAAGTTGTGGATGAAAATGCCTATGATTGTGGATGCAAAATTAGTAAAAGAGCCTTCTATTTATTGAAGAGAATGATGGAGGATGAGGAAAAATGGATGAATGTGGGATCAAACACCAACCAATAGCCTAATGCAACTTGCCAACATGTGAGTGGACAAAGGTGGAGCACATTTGGATGAATGTTCACATTAATGCAATTAGGTGGAAATTCAAAATTGGAGAAGTGACAAGTTGGAGGGAGAGAAGAAATGAATTAAATGCCACTTGGCTTAAGAAAAGGACATGTAAGAGGCCTTTAATTCCTTGTTGGATGGACAAGTACTTTAGGGGGAAGATTTTAAATTTTAGGAATATTCCATCCTTTGATGCCTTTTTGAATGAAAAAGGAAGATTTAATAAATTAATTAAATTTATTTTCATGAGTGTTATGCCTTGCATAACCACCCCACTCTGATTTGGATCAAAATGGGTCCCCCTTTCTCTTTCTGGTTTCTTTTTGCTCTTGGTTACTTGCTTTGCTCTTTGGAATTCTTTTGTCTTCCTCCTAATTTTGAATTTTGATCTATTTGGTTTAATCTTGGTTCTGTCTCAACCTAAGTTGGTTTTCTTCTTGTTGAAAATTGAATAAAAATCATAAGCAAATGAATAATTTATTTTAATATGTTTCATATTCTTTGAGACTAATGCATACCTTTTGTTTTGTAGGAATAGGCCACAAACATGATGATATTTTCCAAGGGAGCTCAACTGGAATGCATTCCCCAGTCCCGTTGGTCATAAAAAAATTAGCTAAGGAGAAAGTCGCCAAGACCTCCTAGATGTCTTACCGACTACTAGTGCATTCTGTTGATATGCGTTTGTGTTGCCTATTGGCAAGACCCCAGTTATGTCACAACGATCAGAAATCATATGTAGGCATCTATCACCAAGACATCATTCATTGTCTTGGCAACTAGGAGTTTCCTATCGGCATAAGTTTGTCTTCAGGGTGAGGTCATAGAAAAGTCTCCATGTCTCGCCGACCATGTTAAAAAGGATCCATATATCGGCATAAGGTTTTCTCCCTACCAAGAGGTCTTAGCGAGTTCACGAAGTCTCACCGATTAGCAAAAAGGGTCTAACACTTCAGCAAGAGTTTATTTTTGGCGAGATGTCTCTTAGAAAGGGGGACATCTTACCGACCACCGAGAAAGATATGCCTTTCGGCGAGAGGCCATTGCTGCAGGGAGATGTCTCAGCGAGGTCTTTGGGTCACACTGACACAGCACAAGGGGATTCTATCAGTGGTCTTCGGTGAGAGAATCAATATGTCTCAATGACCAGAAGGATGGACTCTGGGAGATTTTTGATAAGATGCAAGGTGACCGATATGATGTCTCCCCAATTCTGGTAAGTCACAACAACACACATGAGACTCAAGTTGCATCTCGGTGAGACATAGGGTGATCTGTGGGATGCCTCCCCGATGAGAGAATTTTACAGTGACACATTTGGAATGAAAAGAATACATGTCGGTATAACTATAGAAAGGTCTCCTTGACGGTCATTCAAAATGGGCTCTCACCAAAAGATGATGGCCTCGGTGTAATCTCTCACCGACCAAAGGAAGTCTCAGCGACATGGAGGTGGGTCGCTAGGAGTCTCACCAAGGTAGGTCACACTGAAGCAAAAGGAGCCCAAAGAAAACAAAAGGGAGTTGGCAAGATTCTAAGTGAATGAGGTGCCTTCGCTGGGATGTCTTACCGACATGGAAGAGTCTTACCGAAGAAAAGGTTCAAGGAGAAGAAACATGTGCGCCAGAAGGTCTTGGCGAAGAAAGAAGGTTTCGCTGAAGTGGAAAGAGCTCGAGCCCGAGAAGATGAAAGAAATTTGAGCTCAGCGAGAATGAAAAGAAGTTCACTGAAACTCTTGCCGACATGAAAAATGAGCTTGATGTGACTTCTGTAGCCCATCGAAACATTTCATCGAATGACCCATACTATGCTGATAACTATTATAAGATGAAATCGCATCGGGGAGACATGATAAGTGTCTCACCAACATGCGATACCATCTAGACCACTTTTGACCACCCCAAATCTGGCATGGCATGTCATTGTCCAATCAGAGAGAGAGCTAAGATGAGCCATTGACCAATTGATCACCCCTATGGAGAAGACTAACATAATGCAGGCAAGATGGTTTCCTCCTAAGAATAGTCGATGGTGGATTGGCTTAGGTGATGGTGTTCAGCTCTGCAAGGAGGTCCGATGGTGCTTCCAGAAGACAGTCGACGAACAGAAAAGTCTAGAACAGAAAGGGAGCCGAAGGAAAGAGAAAACTGTGACTCATAGGAACAACTACAGTGACTATTGGAAAGGAGGTAGGTCATTATTGATGGAGATATTCTAAGCATTCAAGGCTATCCCCAACAGAGTTCAAAAATGGACACAGAGATAGAGGAGTTAAAGGTTGCAACTGCAAAAGATCTAAGATCATTCCCAGATCAAGTCGTCATCAGCATGGATGGTAGGGCTCCGCTTTGAATGCAGTTTTGACTTTCCTCAGAAAGATTTGAGGGCCGACTCTTCCACAGTCGGTAGATATTTTGTAATCCCTAGTGCATGGGACAACACATTCAAGTTGGTACATTCTATATATAAGGCATTCTTGCCTCTGTGTAAAAAGTTAGAAGGATTTTAGAAGAAAGTTAGCACTTCTAGATTAGAACTTCTAAGGTTAGAGAAATTTTAGACTAAGAATTGTTAGGAATTAGTCAGTTAACAGAAGGAGATAGAGTTGCATCTCGATTCTCAGTAATGAGAGCTTCTCTTGCCTTCTTGTTTAGCAGTTAGATTTCAGTACAGACTGTAATGTATTTTCTAAGTTCTCTTAGTGTAGTTGGAAATAATCTGGAGCTTCAGATTCTCTATACACTGGTGATTGTGCTAGCCTTGTAAATATTGCTTATCTATTTTATTGATAGTAGAAGCAATCAGAGCTTAATCTACTTCATGTATTGTTCCTAAATGATATTTATCTTAATTGATCATTTGATTTGTGAAGTCTTCAAGGAATGAAATATTATTTTGTGCTTTATTTAAATGGTACTGAAAATCTATTATTCGAATGAGCACTGAGAATGAAAGAGGTTGCGTGTCAATCACAAGCTTATCTTGTTCTGTAGTTTTTGTTTATAATTCTTTAAAGTTAACAAATCTAGTTAAGATTGGATGAACTATTGTTCTTTTTCTGTTTCAAAACCCTAACCTATCTTTTGTTGTTTCTTTAAAACCCCAATTTAGAGTAGGTTTTATTTCATGTTTGATCTTAGAACAATCCAGAAGCCCAATACCAGCAGGCCCCTTGAACATTACTGTTGCATTGACCACTGAGTAACATCAGCAAAGTTGAGACCCAACTACAAAGACCTTGGGAGCTAAGGCATCCATGTGTTGCCTTTCTCTTTTAGGAGAAGGAGAATAGCAATATTCTGCTTGCATTGTTGTGGTGCCAAAATCACCATCAACAGGAACTGGCGGTAGGAGGGCCTAGAAGGGAAAACTAGATAAAATTGGGTTTTTCTCCCTAGAAAGGCCTCAGAGAGTTCTTCGATCAATTGACAATCCACCACCTTTGATAGAACTCAAGACCCCAACAAGATTCAAAAGTCACAAGACTGGGGCGATTATCATACCACCCTTATCAGCTTTGCTCACTCCACCAAGCTTTTCACCAATACCCCAGTGGGTACCCATTAATCCACCACACTCATCTCAATTGTCATCACAGCTAGCTCAACCACCACCACCGCTACCAATGGCATTCTTTTAGAATAATCCCTCTCCATTGGGGACTATCCCTGGAGGTTTCCACGATATGCCCAAGAACCCTAAGAAATTCTACCCCAAGTATATTCATGGTGAGTCAAGAAGTGTTGAAGAGCACATACAAGCTTTCAAGGATGCTTGTACTAGGAATCAAATAGCTCTCCATGATGTAGTTTGTAGGTTTTTCCCATATTCCTTAGGGGACATGGCATACAACTGGTATCTTAATCTTCCTCAAGGCTCTATTCTGACTTAGACAGATTTGGAAAATGCCTTCATTAATCAGTTCAGGGTCTATGTGGATCAAACTCTCTTATATCATTAGTTTGCAACCATAAGGAAGGAACCAGGTGAATCTTTGCCTTTATTCAATACCAGGTTCCAGCGAATGTATAGGAGATTACAAGATCCCTATCTAGTTACTGAGAACAGTGCTATCCAGGCATACTTTAGGGTTATAGACCCTTTGCTAGGTTTGTTCCTGCAAAGAACTTACCAACTAGTTGATATTGATTCCCTATCCAAGGTTTATCACTTGGCTATTAAGCTGCAACAGCAAACTAACTCTCAACCAAGTTTGGGAGGAGGTTTTCCTTCACTAGGATATCATATGTCTAGCCCAACTCCTTTATTCAATACTGTCCCGGGAATGTCTCCCTCCCACTATGGGCCTATATCTGAATTGCACACTCAACCACCTATCCCATTCTTTACTACTGGAACTTTTGATCCCTTCCAACAATCACAGATTCCTCAAAACTCTCAGGGTCATCATAACCAAATTGGAACACCAAATCAAGGTGGTCAGCCACCTGTTGCTAAGAATGTGGAGAGTGAGAAGATAGTCTAGCTTACAAATGAGGTAGAAACCTTGAAGAAAACATTGTCCCAAGTCACCAATGACATGGCTTAGCTTCGATTCAACCCCTCCCAAAGCAATCAGGGTAGTTATTAGAACCAAAACAATTACAACCAAAGGGGTTATCAGGGCCAGAACTCCTCTAATCAAGGGTACCAAAACCAAAATCAGAATAGAGGGTATAATCAAAGGCCAAACAACAATAGGAAATGGAACACATGGCCTAACAATGGTGGAGCTCCTCATAATTATCAAGCAAATGAGGAGAGAGCACATATTGAAAATGTGGCTGATCTGAATTTCATGACTAATTGGTGTAGGCTACATGATACAGTTACCCATTTTGAGGTAAACTACCCTAAGATGGAGAAAGTTGTCAAGATGGCACACAAAGATGCCCACACATTTTAGGGGAATTTTAATAAAGGAGGTGACTCAGTAGATACAACAATGACATATGACCTCTTTGAGGAGGAACCTTCATTCCCAAGGAAAGAAGAAAATGAACCAGAGGAGGATTCATATGATGCCCATGTTTTTCAAACAAAAGGAGGCCACTTTTTGAGAAATCAAGGTAAGGGTTCATTCACTACCTCAGTGCCTCCTAATCAGATGGTGCCTCCAAATCAAAATGTTGATAATAATCCCCCTCCACCAAAAGGCCCGCCGGACCTCCATAACAAGGGTAATTCCTCTGCTGTTTTCAAAAGTAATTCAAGTTATAATACAAAATTTGACATTATTTATGAGATGCAGAAGCATAAAACTTCTTTGTCATATTTTGACATTTTAAAGTGGTGCCCTGCTCAAAGGGAGATAGTGTTGAAAGCCCTAGAACAAGCTGATAAGTCAAAAGGAAAGAGCAAGGTGGTACCTGCTGGGGATGTGAATGCATCCTTATACAGAAACAAGGTAGGTACTCCACCTTTCCTTTTAAGTTTAAGAATTTCTGGCAAAAACCTACATAACTGTTTATTGGATTCAGGGGCTTCAGGAAATGTCATGCCATTTTCCATATGCAAGAAGTTAGGATTAAACCCCATTCAAACCAATAAGAAGGTCATTCAACTTGAAAAAACAGAGGTTAATGTGGTAGGGGAATTAAGAAACATACATGTTCAAGTAGGATCAAACCCTAGGATCCTAACCAACATAGACATTCAAGTAGCAGATATTCCTGAGACCTATGGTATGCTGCTGAGCAGGGATTTAATGAAAAATTTAGGGGGATATCTTTCCCTTGACTTTTCACATATGTGGCGATCATGGAAAGGGATTCCTAATCAGATTAGGATTGAAAGTGAGCCTCATCTCAAGCATATCATCATTGAGTATGATTGTCCCAATGAGGTGGCTTACTTTGAGACTGAGATGGGGGTTTATAAACAAGAAGAAATTCTAAACTTCTTAGTTCTCCATTCTAAAGACATGTCAATGCAGAAACTCCCTGACTCCATGATTAATGAAAATCAACAGGCCTTGATTAGAAAGCTGCAACAATACCAACTGGTCTTAGGGGCATATATAGATCTGCAAAGTCTCCTACTCCCTAATTGGTGCAGGGTACATTACCATAGTCATTCTGAATTGACTTGTCAACCTTGCAGGGACCTTTTAAACTATGTTTCCCAAGCTGAAGAAGCTAGCACAAGTCTCCCTGAGACCATTGCAGATTATTTTTCATTTGAGGCCAATGAAACAACCATGTTAACCAGAGATATAATACTTTCAAAAGAAATCCCTTCTCAAATCAAACCTACTCTAGACACATGTCCAAATCAGTATATTGATGAGGAGCAGCCCCAAGGTTTGTTAGACAAATGAAACCCAAGGAACCAACCAAAGGGACAAGTGACTACCAGGAAGATAACCATAGGTTAGATGATACAACTGAGCCAGAATTGCAAAATATACCTAAAGGACCTATAGAGAATCCTTTCCCTATGTCTGGTCCAAAAGATCAAGGAGCCCCACCTCTGGTTAATCCTATTCAAATATCTATGAAAACTTCAAAAGGATTAACCCCTGCTTGTGATCAGTTGTGGACCCTTACCTTTGATGGATCCAAGTCCAAGACCGATTGTGGTGTTGGAATTGTACTAACCAACCTGAAAGGGAAAGTTTTCTTTTCTTCTTATAGGCTGCAATTCGGGTGCACTAATAATGTAGCTGAATATGAAGCTTTGGCTCGAGGATTAATGTTTGCACATAAGAAAAGGGTCACTGCCTTGGTGGTCCAAGGAGATTCAGAAGTAGTTATCAGGCAGGTGCGTAGCCAATACACATGTCACAACAGAAGGTTGGCAGCTTACAAAAATCAAGTATGGAACCTGATTGAGGACTTTGATGCCTTTGGGATTAGTTTAATCCCTAGAGAAGAAAATCAAGTAGCTGATTCACTAGCTATTGTTGCAAGTGCCTTGGAGCCTATGCAAGGCTCTAAATTCAAAATATTCTCAGTGGAACTGATGTCCACCTCAGCTGTTCCTGACAATATCAAGAATTTCTAGGTCTTTGATGATGATCAACATATTTTGGCCTTCTTAGCAAGCTTAGATGTTTTTGAGGGGAAAATTATTGATGAGTCCAATAGAGATCAAGGGGATTGGAGCCCTGAGGAATGTGACATAGAAGGAGTCCTTAATTTAAAAAGTAATAGCATTCCCAAGGGAATGGTGGCCTTAGAAATAATATTCGACTCAGACCCAGGGGCTTGAGAGAAGGCATCAACAGAAGAAAAGGGAGGCAAATATGAGATAGTTAACCTAGCTGATTTTGGGCCTGAAAGGAATGTCTACATAGGGAAAGCCTACCTTGAAGCAATCAGGGAAGACATATTGATGGCACTGAAGAAAGATATTTCTGCAATTGCTTGGGGATATGAAGACTTAAAAACATTTGATGCCTTTGTTATGACTCACACTATTCCCTTGAAGCCTGAAGCTAAACCCTTCCGACAGAAGTAGTTCCCTATCAATGCTCTAATTGAACCATTGATCTATAAAGAAGTTCAGAAGTTACTCTCGGCAAGGATAATCTTTGCTGTGCACCATTCAACCTGGGTGGCTAACTTAGTCCCAGTCTGCAAGAACAGGGAGATTAGGCTATGTGTCGACTTTAGAAACCTGAATAGGGCTTTAGAAAAGGATAATTACCCACTCCCTTCCTTGGATGAGGTATTACGGACTGTCAATGGAGCACAGATGATGTCATTCTTAGATGATTACTCTAGATACAACCAGGTAATGGTTGACTTTGAGGATAAGATGAAGATGGCTTTCACCACCAAGCAGAGGACGTTCACATATAGAAGGATGCCATTCAGCCTAATAAACATTGGAGCAACTTTCCAATGCGCCATGGACATAGCTTTCAAGGATCTGATTGAAAAATGTATTATTGTTTACATAGATGATCTGACAGTGTTCTCCAAGGATCGACTAAATCATGTTGCAGACTTAGCCAAAGTTCTTGAGAGATGCATCCAATATGGCGTCTCCCTGAATCCTAACAAATGCGTGTTTGGAGTTTTGGAAGGGAATTTGTTTGGGCACATAATCTCTGAAAGAGGGATTTCAATCAACCTAGATCAAGTTGAATCCATTCTAAAGATCACCAGGCCAGGGAACAAGAAAGAGTTAAGATCTTTCTTTGGAAAGATCAACTTTGTAATGAAGTTTATCACAGGCTTTACAGAGATTGTAAAGCCTCTAAATGCAATGATGAGGAAGGAAACCAAGGTAGACTAGACTGATGAAGCAAAGGATGCATTTTCACAAGTCAAACGATCTATTTTAGAAGTGCTTGTTCTCACTAGCTCTGATTACAAGAGGCCATTCTACATTTACTCTTTCGCCTTTGACCATTCCTGTGTAGCTATATTAACCCAACAATAAGAAGGGGCAGAGGAGAGACCAATTGCATTCATGAGTTCTCCATTCAAAAATGTGGAGACCAAATACCCACCTCTGGAGAAGCAGGCTTTCACGTTGGTTTAGGCTGTTAAGAAATTCTGACATTACATTCTCCGAAGTCAAGTCGTCGTTGTAGTTCTAGATGCAGCTGTGAAGTCTTACTGATGCAGAGTGAGATAGGAGAAAGGAGGGGCAAATGGATGGCCATCCTACAAGAATTCGATTTGGAGATACATCCCATGAAATTAATCAGGGGCATGGGTTTATCTCAGTCCATGGTGGACGCTGGCGACAACATCATCTGTTAGCAGTACACGACCCAGTCTTTCTCTAATGACCCCTAGTATGTTGATACCATTTGCTTTATGCTCAATAATTGATGTCCACTAGAAATGAATGCAACTCAAAGGAGAGCCCTAAGACTGAAGAGTTCTCATTACATGCTCAAAGGAGGGTTGTTGTATAGAAGGAATTTCGAGGGGGTATACCTGAGATGCCTTGATCATCAAGAGGCCAAGGAGATGGTTTTTGAGTTTCATGGGAAGCATAGCACATGTCATGGTTCTGCAGATGCTCTAGCACACTAGATCCTTAGGTCTGGTTATTACTGGCCTTGTGTATTCAAAGATGCCCATCAACACGTGAGAACATGCCACGTATGTCAAATTTTGGCACCAAGGGAACACCATGCAGCCATGCCACTACAACCTATTTATGAGGTAAGGTCATTTTCCCAATGGGCTCTAGATTTCATTGGAGTGATTAACTCAAATTACTCTGCAGGACATAAGTTTATCTTGACTGCTACTGACTACTGCACAAGGTGGATAGAGGCCATACCTTGCAAAAATAGCACAACTGAGGTAGTGATCAAGTTCCTCACTGAGTGCATCACTACAAGGTTTGGGGTACCCTTCACTTTGGTATGTAATAATGGTTCTAATTTTTCTTCTACTGAGTTTATTTCCTGGGCGTATGATCAAAAGATTGTCTTGAAGTATTCTTCAAACTATTATCCACAAGGCAATGGAGTTGCAGATTCTACCAATAAGAATCTCTTAGGGGTGATTAAAAAACTGTTAGAACATAACCCTAGAGACTAGCATACCCAGCTGAGATTTGCATTATGGGCAGATAGGACTAGGATTAAGGTTGCCTTAAACACCTCACCATTCAAGCTGGTATATGGCCAAGAGCCTATCTTTCCTATCCATCTGCAAATACCTATCCTTGAGTTCATGCAAAAATTCTACTCTAGTGACAATAGGATAGAAGCTAGATTAGTTGCTTTGTTAAAATTAGAAGAACAAAGAGATACTGCTTTGCAACAATATTTCAACCATCAGGCTATTGTCAAACGCTGGTTTGATAAAAGAGCCAAAATCAAATATTTTAGGATATCAGACCTAGTGTTGTTGTGGGATAAAGCCAGTGAAATGAAGGGCAGCCACCAGAAGTTTGAAAAACTATGGCTAGGTCCTTATCAAATTGCTGAGATCCTAGGGGAAAATTCTTTCAGAGTGACTAGCCTAACTGGAGAGCTAGTTCCTTTTCCTGTTAATGGGCAGTTCCCTAAGCACTATTTTGAATCTTGAGAATGGTTAACTTTTGTTCTGTACATAAGTATTTTGTTATTCTTTATGTAAATAATTTAGTTGTCTCTTGTTCGTAAATAATTTGCTTTCATGTATATAACTTTTGTGCTTTAGTTTGTAAATAACTCTTTCCTTTATGTGAATAATCTGCTGCTCTTTGTGTAAATAATGTGGCTCTTTTTTGTAAATAGCTTCCTGTTTATACGTTTGTCCTTGCCTCCTTTTGTTTTCTTCGCCTTTTATTTTCTGTTTGTTCTATTCGTTGGGGGTTTAATCTATTTCTTTCTATTTGAAGCTGTGGGTTGTTATCTGAAGCATACTATGGTCATTAGGAGAGAAGTGGTTTAGGTATTTTCAAGTTTGTTGGTTGGATGATTCTATCCTCAATTCATTGTTTCATGTTTGTTGTCAATAAAGGTTGTGGAAAGTTTTGGAGAACAAGGTACTAAGTAACATTCATCAGCTCCCCTGAATTTGTCACAAATCATTAAAATCATCTCCTCTTCTAGTAGTGTATTTGTCCTAGGATGACAGTGTTGTAAAATTTGAGTGAAAAATCCAACTTCCAAGTGTTGTTATGAGGTCCATTGTAGTTTTCAACCCAAATTAGATATTAAACATCTGACATATTAAAAAGGAAAAGCAGAATTAAATGAAATATCTAAAACTCTAAAAAAAAAAGAGAAAAGAATTATCAAAAGAAAAGAGGACTCAATATGAATGGGTGATTCCAGTATCTCTATCGGGGCTATGGACACCTACCTAGCAGTAGAGAAATGTTGTGAGAAAACTAGAGGTATCTCCGTCGGGGCCATAAACGCCTGACTGGCAGCGGAGCAATGCCCAGGACATCATTGCATGACAACTAAGAGGAATCAACTAATGTAGCTCAAATCTTGCACACTGTTGTCCAAAAGATGAGGAAAACTTTATGAAAGGATGATGCACAATCAAGCACACACTAAGATTCAGGGGGTAGCCATTGATTGACTTACATAAGAGATTCTAGCTCCACCTTGCTTGTTATGATTGACCCAACTGGAGTTGTGATGTTCATGAACCAGAAGTTCTGGGTAGCTGAATCCTTCAGATTCTTGAAAATGGTTAAACCATTTTCCCAGCCGAGTCGCCATTTGTTATGCCTTGCATAACCACCCCACTCTGATTTGGATCAAAATGGGCCCCCCTTTCTCTTTCTAATTTCTTTTTGCTCTTGGTTACTTGCTTTCCTCTTTGGAATTCTTTTGTCTTCCTCCTAATTTTGACTTTTGATCTATCTGGTTTAATCTTGGTTCTGTCTCAACCTAAGTTGGTTTTCTTCTTGTTGAAAATTGAATAAAAATCATAAGCAGCAGAATAATTTATTTTAATATGTTTCATATGCTTTGAGACCGATGCATACCTTTTGTTTGGTAGGAATAGGCCAAACACATGATGATATTTGCCAAGGGAGCTCAGCTGGAATGCATTCCCTAGTCCCGTTGGTCATAAAAAAATCAGCTAAGAAGAAAGTCGGAAAGACCTCCTAGATGTCTTGCTGACTACCAGTGCATTCTATTGATATGCGTCTATGTTGCCTATCGGCAAGACCGCAATGATGTCACAATGATCAGAAATCATATGCAGGAATCTATCACCAAGACATCATTCATCGTCTTGGCGACTAGGAATTTCCTATTGGCATAAGTTTTTCTTCGGGGTGAGGTCATAGCGAAGTCTCCATGTCTCGCCAACGATGGTCAAAAGGATCCATATATCAACATAAGGTTTTCTCCCCGTCAAGAGGTCTTGGAAAGTTCATGAAGTCTCACCAATTAGAAAAATGGGTCTAACACTTCAGTAGGAGTTTGTTTTCGGTGAGATGTCTCCCCGAAAGGGGGATGTCTTACCGACCATTGAGAAAGATATTCCTTTTGGCAAGAGGCCATCATTGTGGGGAGATGTCTCAGCAAGGTCTTTGGGTCACACTGACACAACACAAGGGGATTTTATTGGTGGTCTTCGGTGAGAGAATCAATGTCTCAACGACCAGAAGGATGGACTCTGGGAGATTTTTGATAAGACACAAGGTGACCGATATGATGTCTCCCTAATTCTGGTAAGTCACAACAACCCACATGAGACTCAAGTTGCATCTCGATGAGACATAGGGTGATTTGTGGGATGCCTCCCTAATGAGAGGATGTTACAGCAACACATTTGGAATGAAAAGAATACATGTCGGTATAACTACAGAAAGGTCTCCCTAACGGTCATTCAAAATGGGCTCTCACCAAAAGATGATGCCCTCAGTGTAATCTCTCACCGACCGAAGGAAGTCTCAGCGACACGAAGGTGGGTCACCAGGAGTCTTGCTGAGGTAGGTCACACCAAAGCAAAAGGAGCCCGGAGAAAACAAAAGGGAGTCGACAAGACTCTAAGCAAATGAGGTGCCTTCACTGGGATGTCTTACCGACATGGAAGAGTCTTGGCGAAGACAAGGGTGGCTCGGTAGGAAGAAAGGGGTTTGGGGTAAGTTCTCCCCAAAACATCATAGTCTCCTTGACATCAAAGATGAGCTCGCCCAAGGAGTTTGGCATCACCATGACTCTTGTCGATAGAAAAGGCTCGGGGAGAAGAAACATGTGCGCCAGGAGGTCTTGGTGAAGAAAGAAGGTTTCATCGAAGTGGAAAGAGCTCAAGCCCAATAAGAAGAAAGAAATTTGAGCTTAGTGAGAATGAAAAGGAGTTCGCTGAAACTCTTGCCGACATGAAAAATGAGCTCGATGTGACTTCTGTAGCCCATCGAAACATTTCACCGAATGACCCATACTATGCCGATAACTGTTATAAGATGAAATCACATCGGGGAGACACGATAAGTGTCTCACTGACATGCGATACCATCCAAACCACTTTTGACTGCCCCAAATCTGGCATGGCATGTCATCATCCAATCATAGAGAGAGCTAAGATGAGCCATTGACCAATTGACCACCCTTGTGTAGAAGACTAACAGAATGCAGGCAAGATGGTTTCCTCCTGAGAATAGTCGACGGTGGATTGGCTGGGGCGACGGTGTTCATCTTTGCAAGGAGGTCCAATGGTGCTTCCAGAAGACAATCGACGAACATAAAAGTCTAGAAAAAAAAGGGAGTTGAAGGAAAGAGCAAACTGTGACTCATAGGGACAGCTGCAATGACTACTGGAAAGGAGGTAGGTCATTATTGATGGAGATATTCTAAGCATTCAAGGCTATCCCCAGCAGAGTTCAAAAATGGACACAGAGATAGAGGAGTTAAGGGTTGTAGCTGCAAAAGATCTAAGATCATTCCCAGATCAAGCCGTCATCAGCATGGATAGCAGGGGTCCACTTTGAATGAAGTTTTGACTTTCCTCAGAAAGATCTGAGGGCTGACTCTTCCACAGTCGGCAGATATTTTGTAGACCCTAGTGCAAGGGATAGCACATTCAAGTTGGTACATTCTGTATATAAGGCATTCTTGCCTCTGTGTAAAAAGTTAGAAGGATTTTAGAAGAAAGTTAGCACTTCTAGATTAGAACTTCTAAGGTTAGAGAACTTTTAGACTGAGAACTATTTAGAGTTAGAATTGTTAGGAATTATTCAGTTAACAGAAGGAGATAGAGTTGCATCTTGATTCTCAGTAATGAGAGCTTCTCTTGCCTTCTTGTTTAGCAGTTAGATTTCAGTATAGACTGTAATGTATTTTCTAAGTTCTCTTAGTGTAGTTGGAAACAATCTGGAGCTTCAGATTCTCTATACATTGGTGATTGTGCTAGCCTTGTAAATATTGCTTATCTATTTTATTGACAGTAGAAGCAATCAGAGGTTAATCTACTTCATGTTATGTTCCTAAATGATATTTGTCTTAATTGATCATTTGATTTGTGAAGTCTTCAAGGAATGAAATATTATTTTGTGTTTTATTTAAATGGTAGCTGAAAATCTATTATTCGAATTAGCACTGAGAATGAAAGAGGTTGTGTGTCAATCACAAGCTTATCTTGTTCTGCAGTTTTAGTTTATAATTCCTTAAAGTTAACAAATCTGGTTAAGATTGGATGAACTATTGTTCTTTTTCTATTTCAAAACCTTGACCTATCTTTTGTTGTTTCTTTAAAACCCCAATTTCTAGTAGGTTTTATTTCATGTTTGATCTTAGAACAATCCAGAAGCCCAATACCAGTAGGCCCCTTGAACATTACTATTGCATTGACCACTGAGTAACATAGGCAAAGTTGAGACCCAACTACAAAGACTTTGGGAGCTAAGGCATCCATGTGTTTCCTTTCTCTTTCAAGAGAAGGAGAATAACAATATTATGCTTGCATTGTTGTGGTGCCAAAATCGCCATCAACAATGAGCAAGTTGCAAAAGATAGAGGATTTGATGGATTAAGATTAGGATTAATTAGGATTTGATTAATTTAAATGGAGATTAGTTGATTTGACAATTTGATTTATATTTTTGGATTAATTTAAATCAAAATGAGAGGAATAGTGATTTTAGAGTTAATTAAATAAAGTTTGATTTATTTAATTAAAGAGGATGATGTTAGATTAAATGAAATAAAGATTAATTTATTTAATTTAAGGGAGGTGACCTTAGAGCTTAATTAAATAAACTAAATTATTTAATTAAAAGAGGGACTATAGGATTAATTAAATAAAGTGATTTATTTAATTAATAGGAGATGATGACTTAATTAGATAAATTTGATTTATTTAATTAAGAGATGAAATGTGATGAATTTAATCAAATAGATATTATTTAATTAAATGATTAATAAAGGAGATGATTTAGGATTAATTGGTGTTAGTAAAATCAGGATCAAGTGTAGAGGATCAATCTGTATATTTTATGTGTTTACATTTTGCCCCTCTTTTAAGCAATGTACCCACTACATTGGTTCAAAGAATAACCTTGTTGAGATCCAAATTCAAAAAAAATCAATTTTTTCAAATGCCCCACTATTGCCCCAGTGAATGAATTATGCTAGTATACTACTCCCTCAAGAGATTAGATGAAAATTTGTATTTTAGGGTGATCTTGCGAAAAAAAGGACAAGCTGCCCGACAGGTCTGGAAAGGCTCCAAGATTCTAAAAATGTGCCAAAACATGAAAAACAATGCAAAATGAGCCTCGGTTGGATGAAAATGGGTTCGGGGGTCTAAAACCCTAGGTTGACAGCTAAACAGGGTCAATAAATCCTAATTTTCATGCTTAAATAGCCTTTGAGGGGTCACTTTCAATTCATTTGCACACTTAGCCTTTCGAGATTTGAACATTTTGAGCTTTGAGACCTTCATTCGAGATGGCGCAAAGAGTGCTTCCCCGTCACATTTCAGAGTGAGTGTGAGTGTACTAGCGACTACCAGGTGTAGGATCATTGGTATGTGACCCTACCCCACCTTATGTTTTTGATCAAATTCATGCACATTAATTAGGGTTCAAAAGTCAAACTAGTCTAGCGATGCTATTTGGTGCCACTAAAAGGGTTAAATTGGTGCCACATGGCCTTAAAGTGCGCCGATATTGAGTCCTGTGACAAGGTGTCACAGTTTAGAAATTAGGGATCAAACTTCAAAGTGTGCCTCATATGCAAACACTATCATGGTGGTTCAATTAGGAATTTAGGGTTTTTGGCCAAATTGATGTGTGGCCAAACTAAAATGCCACGACAAAGTTTGGAATTTAGAGGGTTCCAACGGTGTAATTTGGAGCTTCCAAACAACGACACCTTTGCTATTTCAGCTATGAAAACTTCAAATGAGATCTTGGGTTTTTATGAAACTTGATGCTGTGGCTTTACTGGTGCAGGAGGATGCATAGCTGGTACATTCACATGAGCATTAGTCATTGATTCTTAGCAGATTGAATGGATTACATGAGCTACTTTAGGAGCACCTTGGAGCAATAGGGCTATGGTACATCGCATATGATCTTGTGATTAGGACACATCTCGACATGATGGCCACACTAGAAGAGTGATGGCATAGTGAGACATCATTGCTTCACTTCCGCACAGACGAGGCAATCGTTACCCGGGAGGACGTCTGGCATATTCTTCGTTTGCCTATCCATGGTGAGAGGATCATTTATAATATGGATGCTGGGATAGATTCTTGCTACGAGGTTATGGGACTAGATGAGATTATTTTTTTTGATGGTCAGATCGAGCTATTGTGGTATAGAGGTCAGGTATTGACATTTTGACTGATTTTGGCTGCTATCATCTCAACGCTTGTGGCACCAGATCATCTCGACTCATATTTCAGTTTAGGATGGGGTTTTTCCTGAGAGTGGATGCTCCACTAGAGAGAGTTCTTTGAAAGGGGACCAGTGATGCTAACCTCACTCTATCATGATTTGCACGAGTTTGCCTAATATGATAGTAGGGCTATCAGAGCCAGAGTTACTCTCCTTCACATCTGAGCCTGGAAGCACATTTTTGTGCTTCACCCACGAGTTACAATTGTTGATGTGGAGCCAAATGATCTAGCAGTCTAGAGATACAGGGGTGGCTTGACCTTTACCCATACAGGATTGATTGAGATCCCTCACTGGAGGAGGATGATCGATGAGATGACTGTCTTCACATGGAGGCCTTGGCTCAGGATGCTCGCCTAGTATGATGACGTATAAAAACTTTTCTTTGCGAGGTAGGATAGGCTTATGTAGGGTAGGGAGCACACTATGATCAAGCGTTATCTTCCAGATCGGGTGGCTAAGAAATTTGGAGATACTCAAGATAGGCCCGATGACTTGTACATGGACATATTTGCTCGTACTATGAGGGAGACCACATGGGGTTAGATGATCCATCTAGAGGAAACAATGGATAGCTTTAGATTGCTGGTGGCCAACCCATGGCCATATGATCAGGGGCAGGTTGATCCTGGGATGACACAGACATACCATGATTGGTTTAGGCCACTAGTTAGATTGATAGTGTCAGGGGAATATTTACCATGATAGAGACCCAAAGTCCAAACAACAGGGAAGGGGTGAGGATGAGGAGGCTGAGGAGATGGGGATGGGGATAGATACAGAGGCAGAGGAGGCAGACCACCTCCCAACCAGTGAGGGTAGAGGGATGGGTAGAGAGATGGGTAGAGATATGGGAACCAACATAGGGATGTCCTAAGGGACCCACAAAAGCCTCTGAGAGATCAGCAACAACCACCACCACCGCCACCATCTCATCCAAACCAGAGGGATGCACTGATTTAGCAGCTCTAGACATAGGTTGCTACACTAATGGATGAGAGGGATCAGGCCTAAGAAGAGTGGGATTAGGCTATGCAATAGAGATAAGCTGTAGAGTTACAACTAGCATAGGAGGTGGGCCGCCAGTAGTAGCTTGAGAGTATGGTAGTCACAACCTAGGGCAGGACAGTCCCGGTATGCATGTATTAAGATGCAATGAGAGAGGCAGAGTACTATCGAGTACATTATCATCAGGCAGTGCCTTGAGTAGATCGGGTGCTAAATTTATCATAGCAAATAGGCTAGAGGTAGGATCAACCTGAGAGATAGCTAGGTGAGGGGAGCAACCATTAGGGCTAGCTCACATTTTTTTATCAAAGACACCATTCTTTTTTTGAGATCCACAGGCTCTGTTTTTGATAATTCCGTGGGTGTTTTTATATATTGATTGATACACACACATTTGATCTTGATTCTTTGTACCATGACAATTGTATTATTTTGATGATATATGATATGATTGATTTGATCCGATATATGATGTGTCCTATTTTATTTATGCATGATGGATGGATGTATTTAATTTTCTATATGCGATGTTCTATATATGATGCGATGATATGATATGACTTTATTTTACGTGATGCGATGCAATGTATGATTCTATATGATGTGATGCAGTGATTATGTAGATGGATGGATGGATGTATTTCTTTTTTAGTATCATTTCCATGTACTTTTTATAATGATCATGTATGGATGCAAATGTTAATGTTATGCAAATGATTGAAAATGCTTAGACTAACATATTTATATGGATGATGATGTTATATGCTATGATTATGAGATGTAAGAGATGCTCTTTTGTTTTTTTTAGTACCTTTTCTAATAAGTATGGATGACATAATGATGCACATGATATGATATGATGATGCCTTTATGTGATGATGCAAATTGATAATATGATAATGTGTATATGGATGATATGATGATGCCTTACGATATGATAATACTTTCATGATTATGCAATGTATGCAAATGTATGGTTTATGAGATGCTTAGAATAACCAATCTATATTATGTAATGATGAAATGCAATGCATGTGAGATTATTAATGTTTCCTATATGATATGTCATGATATGCATTATGCTAATGGTTTGTGGATGCAGGATGGATGCATTAGTGGTGTTTTTGATTAACTATCATGATACCATGTTAGCGTGGAAAGAAGGAAAAGGAAATAAGATCCAAAAATCCTACCTTATTAGAGATGATGGTGATGATGATGATGATGATGATGATGATGATTTTCTTATCAAGAATTGGGATTTTAAAAGTCCTATTTACCTTATGTTTGATAACACACATAGGTGTGATGCATCAAGGTATAAAGAACCAGGATGGTATTGCACCTAGTGTGATAGACTTTGACTCGACAATCAGATAGGAGTACTCATGTTCACACTTGACATACAAAACCTTATTCAAAATGTAGTTAAGAGATTTCAAACATCTCATACCAAAAAATAGGAAGGAAAGCCTTCCTATGTGGTCAAAAAGACACCTAAAACACCCTACCTACATCCAAACAAAGCACGCATGACCAGTGTTATATTACAAGAATATCCAACAAGCACAATAGATAAAAAGATATTGATTGTTGCCCCATTCCTTTCTCTCTAAATCCCTTTGTTTGGACATCATCGAGAGGTCACCGAAATGAGTGCAATAAGATAAATCACCAAGAAAAAGATCAAGTAAATGAACAAGCTAATGTTCTTCATACCGCTAGTGAAGACTAAACTACGGTGATGCCTGATGTTGATGTCCATTGTAGGAAGGATGCATCCTAGGACATGATGTTATCAGATGATTTGGGATAGATTGGATGATTAGCTATTGATATGAAAAGTTGACCAACTTGTTTACCTGCTGACCTAGACTTGAAACTTTTTTGATGTTTGGATTTTCACTTTCGATCTGCTATACTTGTTTTTGATTGTTTGAGGATGACAATGATTTATTATGAGTGGATGTTTATTGCGGGTGAATTCAAAATGGGATGGATGGATTTTTTTCAAATATTTGGAATTTTTTTTTATGTTTTGAGGCTGTTTTTGGTATTTTCAAAATATTTTGCAAATGTTTTGGTGTTTTCTGAGATTTTATGAATGTTTGGAGTTTCCAAATTTTCAAATGTTTTGGGGTTTTTCAGAAATTTTGACGAAGAGTCTACCTAAAGACCTATCCTAGGGGCCTTGAATGCTGATCAACAAATTAGCCTTGCCTACATTATACATGCAGAGACCACTTAGTTGGACTGACACATACTCAATTTATTAATGAGATATGAATAAATGGATTGCCAGTTTATTGTGACGAACTCCTAAAGGACTAACCTAAGTGTCTTGGGGGATGATCAAAGATTAACCTTTCCCATGTTCAGAGCTCAGAGACTTGTAGTTTGACAAGAAAAAATTGTTTTTGACCTTTTGACTTATTTTTTGGATTTTGATATGTTTTGAATGTTTTTAGATTTTAAGAATTTTTTAAGATTTTTTGATTTTATGATGTTTTTTGATTTTTTGATTTTGGGAAGACTTGAAGAATATACACGAATCTGATTCAATGAGAACATGCACCCAATGTGATGCAATAGACTAATCTGATATAGCCAGGACAAACTAACCTTAAGAATGGACCAAGTAGTACTAGGAGGGATCATGACACAAATACAAGATCAAGCTATGATGTAGACACAGATGGGTGATGGATAGAGATATAGAATGTGATGGATGTGTAATGGATGGATGATGCGGAACCATCTATGGAGATCCTGGTGGATGGAAAGTGCTTATTTACACAAGGCGCCTGTTTGCCAGGTTTTCACCAAGGTACTTGCCCAAAGTGCCACCGAAGTGGTTTTCACTAGAGGACAGCTTTTTTCTGTGCTATTTTTAATTTTAATTTTATTTTTTTAGATATTTATGTTTTTTTTATTCTTTTGTATTTTTTGTTTTATACCTTGAAAGATTAGGCATAATTTTTTTTGAGATGGGAGCTATTCATGGGTTCCTGTAGAGGTTCTCCTTTTAGTGTTGATAACTGATATGCCCCTAACTTGTAGTTTGTTGTGATGATGAAGGGTCCTAGCCAATTGGGTTAAAACTTTCCCTTGCTATCTGGATTCAAAACATTCTTTTGCTTCTCCTTTAGCACAAGCTCTTCAACTTGGAAGGTCTGACTCCTAATATTCTTGTTGTAGCTCTGTTTGAGTCAGTTTTGGTAGACTTGTAAATGGTTTAAGGCATCCATGTGCCACTCATCTAGTAGTTTCAGCTCATTTAATCTTGACACCCAATATTCTTCATTTATGATGAGATTCTGCAATGATATTCTTAGTGACGGGAGCTCGATCTCAATGGGGAGTATGGCTTTTGATCCATAGACCAGGGAGAAAGGGGTGGTTGTTGTTAGTGTGCAGATGCTTGTTCGGTATGCCCATAAGGTGAGACTCAATTAGAGATGCCAATCACGACCAACGTCATTGACTATTTTCTTGAGGATTTTTAGGATAGTCTTATTTGTAGCCTCAACTTGGCCGTTTCCTTGGGGGTAGTATGGAGTGGAAAAGCGATGTTGGATTTTGAACTTTTGGCATAGGTATCAAACATCTTGGTTTTTGAAAGGTGTCTTGTTATTTGAGATAATGGCTTGAGGGACACTGTAGTGATAAGTTAGGTAGTTTAGGATGAACTTTGATATCTGCTTTCCTTTGATATAGGTCATGGGGATGGCTTCCACCCACTTGGTGAAGTACTCAGTGGTAGTGATGATGAACTTATGTCCATTGGATGAGGTGGGGGTAATTTTTCCAACAAGATTGAGCCTCCATTGTGAAAAGGGCCAAGGTGTAACAATCAGGTGGAGCTCCTAAGCTGGTGCATGGATGAGATCCCCATGCTATTGACACTGCAAACACCTTTTGACATAATCATGCACTTGTCTTTCCATTGTAGGCCAATAGTACCCCATCCTCAAAATTTTCTTAGCCAAGGTCATACCACTCTAATGTGAACCAAAAATGTCATTTTGTACCTCAGTCAAAGCGGTCAAAGCTTCCTCAACATTTAGGCATCGTAAAAGTGTTCCTTCAATGCTTCTACTATATAGGGTATTTCCTAGGATGAAAAAATAGGATGAATTTTTGATAATGGATATTTTGAGGTTTGGGGTTATGTCTGCGGGGAGGACTCCTATTCTCAAGTAGGTGTATATATCATGGTACCAGGGATCACCGGGACCAATGATTTCACACACAAATTCGGACTTTGGTACCTCGAATGCTAGTACAAGAAGCTACTTTATGAGGAATTCTTGTTTTGGGGTGTTGTGTGGGATGTCCAATAGTGATCCAATTGTTTCCATGGTGTCTACCACTCTGTTATTTGCTCTTGGTAGCTGCTCAAATATGATATCAATGAAGAACTCCTTGAGGCTTTCCACTAGTTTCTTATAGGGGGTCAGCTTGTCATCCTTTGTTTGATACTCATCGTTTACCTGGTTGATTATGAGTTGTGATTCTCCATAGACCTTAAGTAACATTATTTGCATTGTACTTCAATTCTCAGCCCTATGACCAGAGCTTCATATTTTGCAATGTTATTTGTGCAAGGGTATGACAACTTGAATGATTTTGGTATACAATCCCCTTGTGGAGTGATAAAGAAGATCCTTGCTCCCAATCTGTGTTGTGTGTAGGATCCATCAAAGTACATTTTCTAGTGATCCACCACACTTAGGTTGAAGATTGATTCATCGGTGAATTCTAATACAAGTGGGTTTTTTGAGTATATCGGTGCTTCCACTAGTTGATCTGTAATTGCTTGTCCTTTGATGGCCTTGCATTCCAAATACTCACTGTCATGCTCTATCAGGACCATAACCCACTTATCTATCCTCCTTGTAAGCGTTGCTTTAGAAAGCAAGTACTTAAGGGGGTCTATCATTGCGATGAGCTTTATCTAATGGGCTAGCATGTAATGTTTGAATTTTTGTGTTGTAATCATGATTGCTAAGAAATCTTTCTCAATGGATGTGTAATTCAATTCATGTCCCACCATAGTTCTACTGATATAATAGATAGCTCTCTCTTTCCCATTTTCATTGTGTTGTGCTAAGAGAGCGCCGAGAGCTCCTGTTGTTGTTGATATGTACAAGATCAAGGGTTTCCCTGAAATTGGAGGTATGAGAACTGGTGGTGTGAGCAAGTAATCCTTAATCTTATTGAAGGCTTGATCACATTTCTCATCCCATTTGTATGCTACCCCCTTATGGAGTAGATGAGAACATGGGATAGCTTTGTCGGCTAGTTGCACTATGAACCAACGGATGGATTGGAGTCTTCCTTGTAGGCCTCTTAGCTGTTTCAATGTTTTTAGTGCCTACATTTCAAGGATTTCTTTGACTTTGGTAGGGTCTACCTCGATTCCTCTCATGGATACAATGTACCCTAAGAGCTTGCGTGATTGTACCCCGAAGACACACTTTTATGGATTTAGTCATACCTTGTAATTTTCTAGCCTATCAAAGATGGAGCTTAGAGCTGATATGCGATCTTGTCATTTCTTTGATTTAGCCAATATATCATCCACATAATCTTCAATAGTCTTATGAATCATATAACATGAAAGATTAATGTCATGGCCCTTTGATAAGTAGCTCCTACATTTTTTTAGCCCAAATGACATCATATTCCAGCAATATGTCTCCCATGGACAAGTGAAGGCCATTTTATGTTGGTCATCTTTAGCTATCATGATCTGGTTGTAACCTGAGAATCCGTCCATCAAGGATAACATCTCATGTCCTACTGTCATATCCACAATCATATCAATGTTTGGAAGAGGGATTTCATCCTTGGAACATGCTTTGTTTAGATCTTTGAAGTTCATGTAGATGTGGATGCCCTAATGGGCTTGGAAATAGGTACAAGATTGGAGACCCACTCTAGATAATCAATCAACTATATGAAACCTGCATCTAGGAGCTTTTGTAATTCCATTTTAACCAACAATGCAATATGGGGATGCATTTTGTTTAGCTTTTGTCTCATTGGTTTTTCTTTGGGATATATAGCTAGGTGGTGGACCAAAACTTCCAGATCAGGTCTCGACACGTCGACATAGGCCCATGAAAAATTTATCTTTCCTTCTTTTAGGAATGCAGCCAGGAGTTCTTGCTCTTTTATCAAAAGTGACTCTGCATAGAATGTTATGTGTGACATTTCCTCTATTCCTAGGTTGACTGGATTGCATTTCTTTTCTTTGACCGCTCACTTCTCTTGATGAATGGCACTAAGAGGAATATTGAATCCTTCATCCTCCAACACCTCAAAGAGGTTTTCACCATGAAATGCATCCTTTATTTTTACTATTTTCAGGTCAAACAGTGCCACAGTGTGGTTTTCACTCAAAGACCTAGAGATTATTCTCAGATTTTCACTTTTGCGACTAAAGGATTCAATTGTTTCCCCGTAATAGGCATGCATGTCCAGCATGATGTAAAATCCAACTTTGTGATCTCTAGATGGTATTTTACCTCACAATCCCATCAATTTTTAGAGTGCCTCATCATTTTCAAATGTGTCCAAAAATGGTGGTCCTTGTTGGTCGTAATTGATGAGTTGGGGATAAACTAAGTTTATCTTATGGGTTTCATTGTTTGACTCAAATGACAAGGTACTAATCATGAGAAGGGAGGAATCTTCAAATAGCATAAGCAAGCTAGTTATGGGGTCCTCATCACTACTACACACATCAGTTATGTCAAAGGTAAAGTTATCTATGACTCGACCCGTGGATATTGGTTACAATTGAAGGGCAGATGCTGATATCTGAGGGGGAGTTTTGAACTTTCTAACTGAGGCACCTTTTCCAAGTATGGCCACCTTCAGAGGGGTACATCTAAGGCCAATATTTCTCATACGCTTCTCTAGAATGAGAGGTACTAGAAGACCATTGTCATTCTTTCAAAGTTTTTGGTTTCTGTTATAGCCCATACCAAGCATCATTTTTAATCCTTTGCTACTCTCATTCATGGGAAGATCAAGTGCGAGCCTTTCATCTTGGTATAGTAAGATTGATATGTCTTTTCATCTACTATCTCCTAACTTAGATCTCCCCAACACCTGAATCTAGAAGGGTCTTCTTTGAAGGTTTGGGATGATGTTTCAATTGGTTGGGGTTGCCCATGAGACCTAGGAGATTGAGGCAACTCTCCTATTACAAAATCAATTTTATTCATTTTATAATCCCCACACCCATTTTCTTGGATAATGACCTTTATTTTAGAGATATTAGGGATGGCGGGTGTGTTTGTCTCAGAAGTGGAGGCCAAGGTAGCTGGGTCTACATACGAAGTTGTAGGGCCTTCATCATTCTTTGGGACCTAGGGGATTTTATAGTATTTTTCTTCCAAGTTCTTACAATAAGCAAAGGGTTCAGGATCACCATAGACCATGACCTCTAGATTTTGATATGGGAATTTGATGCACTAATGGAAGGTTGATGCAATAGATTGCATCCCATGGATCTTAAAACACCCTAGGAGGATGTTATAAGGTAAATCAAGGTAGAGAAGCTAGCATGTGGTTTCCATATGGTTGGCCCTACTTGAATAGAGAGTTGAATAGTGCCCTAAGACACTCTTTCCTGATCATCATATGCTCTGATTGTGATACCCTTACCTTTTTCAATGGCATCCTCAAAGAATCCAAAATTATTTATTAGTTTGAGTGAATAGATATTTAGACCTGCACCCCCATCCACCAAGACCCTTTTGACTTTGTTTTTATGAACCAGGACTTCAAGATGGAGCATGCGATTATGAGATGGTTGGGTGGGAAAGTACTGGTTGGAGAATGTTAGGAGATTTGGGGTGGTGATGTGTCCAACCATAGCTTGGAATTGGTCAACATCAAGATCCACAGAGATAGTGGATGAAGCCAATGATTCCTCTAGTATTTTTCTATGTGTGGGTGATATCTTCAGCAACTCCATGATGGAGATCTCAGCGGGGGTTCTTTTCAACTAGTCCAAGACATTATAGCCATTAGTAATGGATCTTGGATTTGAGGTGGATGCTCTAGGTGGTTGTGACGACCCAACAATGGTAACTTTTCTGTCGTGTGTGGTGACTCCACAATCAACTTTGGCTCCCTTGATGTTAACAACAGTGACCCATTCATCTATGGATGTGACAACATGATTGTACACATGGTTCACATTGGCATACTTGGTCTTTCCATGATTGTTCCCTTTGTTATGATCCAACATTGGATTCATGTATATTTTAAAGTCTTGATTTCTAGTTGGTTGTTCAACATTTATGACCTTGTCATCGATGAGGTCTTGGATAAGATTTTTCAGCCTTGAATGCAACTGTTTGTTGTGTGCCCCTTGATTTTGACTGACCATTTTGAGACAGAGATGACACATCACTGATCCCATGATCTGACATTGGCTGTTGACTGAGCATTGACACCACATATGGATGTTCTGTCAACCCATGAGCCACATATTGTTCTGATTTATGATGTCTCACCACTGAGTTCTTGAATTAAATGAGCACTTTGAGATATACCACAATGCCTTCACAATATTTAGTCCACTGACTTACATCACTAGCTTTTAAATGACTTTACATTTGCTTCGGAGTGCATATAGTTCCTCTAAACTAACATCCATGCCAATGCTGAATGTGTAATTTTTTTATGAATGCGTCCACGATTTCTTGGAACTTTTTGATTCTTGGAGGAAGGTGAGAGAACCATTCCATGGTAGGACCAGCCAAACTTTGATGGAATAGCCGCATCATATATGTATCATCATATGTGACCTCCATGCAATGTACTTGGAATTCCTTGATGTGATCTTGAGGGTTTCCTATCCCATGATATTTGTCGAATTTAGGGATTTTAAACCCCTTTGGGAATGGTACCATTTCAAGGCTCTTATCGAATGGATAGGGGCGTAGAATGCTTGGTTTCTTTGTTGTTGTCCTTGATTGGAGATCAAGCACTTGCTACAAGAAAAATTTGATTTGTGTTATCAAGTCATTTTGTAGATCAGGATGTGGAGTGAATGTGTTTTGAAGTGGCAGACTTGTTCGAGTGATAAGTGGAGTGTTGGATGTGCTGGTGGGATTTTTTTGTAGGCTGTACTGTGTGATAAAGGCTTGTTGTTGTGCCAACAACACATGTTGTTGGTCTTATTATTGTTGTGCCAACAACGCTTGTTGTTGCTCTTGGTGTTGATGTGCCAACAATGCTTGTTGTTTGGCTAGTAATTGTGCTGCTTCTTGCTGTGCTTGGAACTATTGTAGGGCTTGCTGATATGCTTGCTACTGAGATACTTGTAGTTGTGCCTAGTATTGAACTTGTGCGTGTGCTTGCTGAGCTTGATATTGGGCTTGAGCTTGAACTTGTGCTTGTTGGGAAATTTGCGTGGCTTGTGCGACTTGTGTAGCTTGAGCTGCTTGAGTTGCTTGTGTAGTTTGGGAAGCTTGCTATTTTTGCAACAAAGCTTGAGCTTGGGTAGCCTGTTGTGCTTGTTGTTCTTGTTGTGCTTGTTGTGTGGCTTGAGCTACCTGTGATTGTTGAGAAACTTATTGTGTTGCTTGCATGTTTTGTGCTTGTTGAGCTTGGAATTGTTGAAGTGCCTTCTGATAGGTTTGTTGAGCTTCTTGCAACGTGATGCTATATTGGTTGGAAATGTTTGGTCTTGGTGGCAATGGTGGTGGGAGATTTAGAATGGTGTTTTTTGTTGTGATGAGAGGTGTTGTTGTATTGATGATAGGGATTTGTGTAGTGGACGATGAGATTGATATGCTTGGTCCTTAAGAGACCACATTTATGGATGGTGTAATGATTGCTTGTGTTGCTTGGATGGTTGCCAAATGTTGTTGTGATATCGATGGAAAGATTAGAGGATTTCATATGATGTTTTTATTTATTATTGGGGGGTTGATTTGATTCTATTGATTGATGGTTGGTAATGGGGGGAGCCCTAAACCGAGGAGTGGTGTGGATGTTAATAGAAAATGTGGAAGTGGTGGAAAAATAGGTGGTGTGTTCCCTTGAGGAAATGATGATGATGAGGGGTCAAAGATTCCCCCTTGTCGAAATAGCCCACCTTCTCCTTGTGAAGTCATAGGGGGAGAGGTTTGTGTGTTGAGAGGATATGCAGATGTTGTGTGAAAAGAGGATGGGTCATTGAGGTCATTAAAGGTGAGAAAAATGTATGAGTGTAGCAGATTCAATGGGACGGATTGACCCAATATGGTATTTGCATCCAAATCTTGGTTGTTCACAAGGGGGTGTGTTTGTAGTGCATGAATCAATGAGCTCCCCTTGTTGACGATTGGATGAGTTGGAGCAATGGATGATGTGATTTGGGGGATGGTTTGAGTAATGCTTTGAAATGAAGGTGTGGATGAGATTGGAGGCATGATCCCAAGAGATTTCTCCACAAGAGTGCTCACATCATAGTCGAAAGGGAGTTTAGCCCCTTCTTTGGCCAATTCTAGCATGTATTGTGAGGGATTGAGTTTCATCATGGCATTAACAATTTTGTGAGTCTTGGGATTTTGGACCATTTCAATGATTTCATCTTGAGTCATCCCTACAAATTTTTTTGTGATGTCCTCCACTTGGCCAACTTTTTCTTGAGAAACTTGTGGGAGTGGAGGAAGATTGAGTGTGGGATTGCTAGACCAAATGGGATTTATTTTAGGAGCAGTTTAACTCAAGTCACTTCAAGTGGATGTTTTTTTGTTTGTTTCCGTGTTCTTCTTGTGTTGGAATCTAGTTTGGACCATAAAATGAGGATCAATTTTCAAGAATGGTAGGTGAACCTTTAATTCCTTGGATTGATCTAAACTTTAGCTACAAAAAAAAGAAAGTCTAAGATATTAAGGTTCAAAAGGATGGTGATGAGATAATGAAAGATGGATGTTTGGTGAATGATTGGAACTCTTAGGGAACATTGAGGAGGATGCTAAACTTTAGGACTTTTGGATTTGATAGCACTTGATTTGATTTTGGATCTTAATTTTGGATTGATTTGATTTGATTTTTATTTTGATTGGATTTGGTTTGGATAATGAACTCATAAAATCTAAGAGGTTGGTTGTTGTTTTAGAGAAAACTTGTCCACAAGATGATAATTTGACTAAGTGTGCAAAGAAGGATTCATCTATACACACCTAGTCAAACAAGATGATTTGGATTTGTTTTTATTTTTGATTTCAAGAGGATTTCCCCAAAGTTTAGCATGAAGGATTTTTTCAAGATTCCAAAGAGTTGTTTGTGAGATGATCTTGATTTTTATTTTGGAGGATGGATGAAGGTGTTTTGATTTTGATCCTAAGAGACTTAGAGAGACCTTTGTTTACTAGACCAAGGTGTTGAAGAACATGCTATTACTTCCTATGTGAGATACTCAAACCTTTGAAAGAGACTTGGATTTTGACAATAGTAAAATGAATATAAATTCAGATTGTTCCTTGATGCACGTTTGTAAAAGTTGAAGGTCAATCTTTCTCTAAATTTGTAAAGCATGGGCAAACATTTCTTGTGAGATTTTTGACTAAGACCTTTGGACTTTGGTTTTCAGATTTTGATCTTTCAGGAAATCATTTGGAAGAGCACATGTGTGGGGTCCAATTGTTTCTTATCTTTTCTTAATGAGTTCTTTTTACCACAAACACTTTGTTGATTAAATTTTCAAAATAAATGTCTAATGTCCCAATTTCTTATCATCCCACAAAGTCCATTATGTGGAAATCAAGGAAATTAAGGAAAAAGTTCCCTATTGTCGAATTTAGTGGGAGAAAATTGAGATATAAATTCAAATGCTTAGAAGCCTCTAAGGATAGAATCCCTAGGGCAAGCAATAACACTTGAATTTTGTCAAAGGTATTTTCTTCCTCTAAAGGGTTTGGAATTTGATGATCATGGTTGAATGTTTGTTTTCCAATGTTTTAGATCCAAGCAAAGTGTCTTGATTCCACGAAAAATGCACAACCCTATGGATAATCAAGAGACAATATTTGTTGAATCTCCACTTGGATAAATCCAGCTATGCTTAGTCTTGGCGGATGATTAAAAACTTGACCACATTGGCTCCCCTCCATGACACTCACTCTATGGGTCAAAAAAGCTTTAGTACCCATGAAAATACCATGGAATACTTCTCATCTCTACCAAGAACCACAAAATTGTGGGGCAGCTTTAGAATGACCGTTCATGCACCAACAAATAGATAAGGATTTGGGCTTCTAAAAAAATTGGTTCTTAGTTAGTGTGATCGGGGGCATCACACCTTGTGAGTTTCCAACAAGTAAATCAAGGCTTTAATCAATCCTACTAGGGGATCTTATACTTTTTACGATAGTACCCCATTCTGAAAGACATTGTACGGCTAAGGCCTACATACCATTGGACTTGACGATTTAGTCTTATCCTTTTATATATTGGCTCGAGTGAAAAACTCTTTGGAGTTGCCTTCGAGTTCTCCTTTTGGAAGTGTCTCTTAGGTAGGCTCCTCTAAGGGTAAACAAAAGTGAGCAAGCACATCCGTAGTTTGATTGATCTTTGTTTGTACATGAATAAAGAGAGAACACATGTGATATACTCCACTCACACTAGTAAGCTTTGTTCAATTTTATGAATCCAAATTGAAGTGTGGAGGAAATCGCTTACAACTTAATATCACCAAAAGAATTTTGATTCTCAATATTTCCATGACGTGCGAGAGAAGCACATATGCCTTTTAAATGATATTACTTTGGATAAGAGATTACAAAACATAAAATGCCCATGTTAATTTTAACCTTCAAAGCAAGAATGGATTCTTTTTAAGCACCAATATTCAAGTGTGAAATTTTATTGTTCAATTTTAAAGCCTCAAAACAAACTCTAGTAAGTTGCCTAAGGTTCTTTTTAATCCCCTTGTTTTTTTCTTTTTAAGCCCAAACAAAAAATATTGAGTCCTAAAAAGCTTGAAGATGATAAATCCCTTAGAAATGGGATTATAATTGCTCCCTAAAGTGTTCAAAAACACTTGATACAATAGAATGATGATTCCATAAGAAGCCTTGCTTTTGTTTCCTCTTTCCTTCTTGAATCACTCCAACCTACAAAAATTGGTTAAAACTACAAAAATAGAAGCCAAAAACCAGTTAGAAGTTAAGGTGATCAAAATGAAGAAAAACACGTTGAATTTTTTTGAAAAATTCCTTTTATCCCACTCTAGTGGCAAAGTTTGTGATGGTGACATAGTTTGAAGAGTGTCAGCGACGCTCTGGTGAGACTAGTGGTAGACTGTGGAAAGGCATTGAGCACAATTGCGACACTATTTTGCAAAGTGAGACATTTAGGAGTTTGAATTGGCCAGACCCTAAGGAGAATGACTTGAGCGATGCAGTTTGCAATTTGGAAGCATCACTAAATAGTGTCGCTAGAATAATAGCGACAGAGTTTGACTTGGCAACAGTGCAATTTCTTGTAGACATAGAAAAACTAAAAAAAGAAGTAGAATTTCTCAAAAAATGTGTTAATTTCTTCAAATTTTCCCTCCTTGTAGTGCCAAAACATGAATGGTGATCCTAGACCTGCAAAAAAACAAAGAACAAACACATTATTAGTCCAATATGCAAGTTAGAAACAACATTCCCCATCAAATTCATTTGAAACATGAAAACAAGAAATAAGTGAAGAACACTGTAAGTAAAAATGCTATTAAATCCGATTTTAATGTCCAAACTCTCAATCCCATGGGGGAATTGGTGCCATTTTGATGTGGAAAATGGCCCTTTCCCAATTCCTTGCAAGGTTGATGATCAATGGTGAATATTTGATGCTTCTTGATGAAATTTCTCCATAACCTAGCTATGAAATTATGAAAATGGATGAACTTGATTCAAAACATGAAGATGATAACTTTTCACAAGCTGTGGATGAAAATGCCTAAGATTGTGGATGCAAAATTAGTAAAAGAGCCTTCTATTTATAGAAGAGAATGATGGAGGATGAGGAAAAATGAATGAATGTGGGATCAAACACCAACCAATAGCCTACTACCACTTGTCAACATGTGAGTGGAAAAAGGTGGAGCACATTTGGATGAATGTGCACATTAATGCAATTAGGTGGAAATTCAAAATTGGATAAGTGACAAGTTGGAGGGAGAGAAGAAATGAATTAAATGCCACTTGGCTCAAGGAAAGGACATGTAAGAGGCCCCTTTAATGCCTTGTTGGATGGACAAGTACTTTTAGGGGGAGATTTCAAATTTTAGGAATATTCCATCCTTTGATGCCTTTTTGAATGAAAAAGGAAGATAAATAAATAAATAAAATTTATTTTCATGAGAAAGTTGCAAAAGCTAGAGGATTTGATGGATTAAGATTAGGATTAATTAGGATTTGATTAATTTAAATGGAGATTAGTTGATTTGACAATTTGATTTATATTTTTGGATTAATTTAAATCAAAATGAGAGGAATAATGATTTTAGAGTTAATTAAATAAAGTTTGATTTATTTAATTAAAGAGGATGATGTTAGATTAAATCAAATAAAGATTAATTTATTTAATTTAAGGGAGGTGACCTTAGAGCTTAATTAAATAAACTGAATTATTTAATTAAAAGAGGGACTATAGGATTAATTAAACAAAGTGATTTATTTAATTAATAGGAGATGATGACTTAATCAGATAAATTTGATTTATTTAATTAGGAGATGAAATGTGATGAATTTAATCATATAGATATTATTTAATTAAATGATTAGTAAAAGAGATGATTTAGGATGAACTAGTGTTAGTAAAATTAGGATCAAGTGTAGAGGATCAATCAGTATATTTTTCGTGTCTACAGGAAACAAACCCACATTAAATAGAACTTGTAAATGCAATGGGTACTGATAATATTTGTGAAATAGATATAAAGCCACAAAGTTAATTGGAAATTCGAGCTACATTGCTTGGCGCTAAATATTATATAGAAATAGAGAAGACTTGTTGGGGGTTTTTAATGATGACGTGGAGCTTACCTCTGAAATAAAGGATGTTCTGAAATGTTGCTCATTGGTCAATAAGGATTCCAAAAAAATTATGAATTTAGAATTGACAAGGCAACTATTACATAGATTGGTTTTCTTGTATCAATATGTTTCATGATATTCTTTTTCCCTCATCTAATTCAGTATCAATATGTTTCATGATATTCTTTTCCACTCATCTGTTTGAAGCTGCTTGTAATAGATTATTCTATTGCTCTTGTAACAAGGATTGTTTTCAATTTTTAAAATTCTGAAGTTTCGTCATGGTTATTTTGTTTGGATGGAACATTTTATATGTCTTGTTTCAATATGTTTCATGATGTGATTTTTTAGTCAACTATTTGAAGCTTGTGATAACAAAGTGTTCTTCATGATATTGTTTTCCTCAGTTCCCCATAGCAAGCTATTCATTATCGTAGTTTCCCTTTTCTATACTCCATATTTTAAAGTTGACTATTTCATCATCTGTTATTTTCCTATTCATACAAGTCAAGCAGTGTATGTAAGAGTTGGCTTGTGAATTGAAAATTTGAGCTGCATTCTTTGGTACTAAACCCACATTAAATAGAACTTGTAAACATAATGGGTAGCAATAATCTGTGCAAAATGGCTAAAAGGCCATATATTTAATTGGGAATTTGAGCTACATTACTTGACACTAAATATTATAGTGAAATAGAGAAGACTTTCTTAGGGTTTTTAATGACGACATGGAGCTTATCTCTTCAACAAAGGATGTTTCTAAATGTTGCTCATTGGTCAATAAGGATTGCAAAAAAATTATGAATTTATAATTGACAAGACAACTGTTACATAGATTGGTTGTCTTGTATCAATATGTTTCATGTGATGTTCTTTTTCCCTCATATGTTTGAGTATCAATAAGTTTCATGATATTATTTTCCACTCATTTGTTTGAAGTTGCTTGTAATAGATTATTATATTGTTCTTATAACAAGGATTGTTTTCAATTTTTAAAATTCTGAAATTTTTTCCATGGTTATTTTGTTTGGAGGGAACATGGTAAATGTCTTCTATCAATATGTTTCATGATGTTCTTTTTTACTCAATTGTTTGAAGTTCATGATAACAAAGTGTTCTTCATGATATTTTTTTTTCTTAGTTCCCCATAGCAAGGTGTTCATTATTGTAGTTTTCCTTTTCTATACTCAATATTTTAAAGTTGACCTTTTCATCATCTATAATTCTCCTGTGGTTCTTACATATATTCCTAATAGTTCTTTGAGAATTTACCTATTTTTCTATAGTGTTTAGTGCCAAATAATGTAGTTTGAATTTAGAATTAAGAATCTAACTCTCACATAGATTGTTTGTCTTGTATCAATATGTTTCATTATATTTTTTTTACCCCATCTATTTCAAGCTCCCTGTAACAAAGTGTTTATTGCCATGGTTTAGCTTTTGTAAATTCTGAAATTTTGTAGATTGCTACAAACTGCAATCATGGCATTGATTTGTACCTTTGGGCTGCTTGCAGCTTTTACATATATATATATATATATATTTGTATTGAATTCTCCATTTCATATTTAAAAATGTACATATACGTAGATATATATATATATATATATATATATATCCATGTATAAAGATCAAGACCAGTGTGACAATTTGTTTGACAATCCAATAGTAATTTATATATACAAATGTATATTGAAACAAATGTGTATGGTATCTTTATTCGTATTTGTGTAGACTTTGATTCAGAAAGAGTAAAATATACTAAAGGACCACAATGCCTCTTTTGACAATGCAACTTAATCACTATATTTTCTCCCACATTTTGGAGTATACTTTCCCATACTACAACATTGAATATTGAATTTAATTCCTCTAGTGCAATGGTGCAACAACTCCAGGATGCATTAACCCTCACATGAGCAAACACTTACCATTCTGCTTCTGTGTATTGAGGCAACCAACTCCATGACTGCCAAACCACATAATTAGGAAACTCCATGTTATAAACAGTGCCTAGAAAGCCCCCCACCAAAAGTACATATGGATATATATATCTAGTTATATGTGTTTTTTAAAATGTGTAGACAAAGGGAAAATTCAATGCATATATGTACTTAATCATTTTGATTCTTGCTGTTGTATATTCTATTGTTTACATTAAAAAAGATGAAGACAACAGGTAGCAACATATACAAATATCTGCATATAGGCATTTATAGAGATATAGTAAAAACTTGCATGCATCATATATAAGCAACCTAAAAAATAAACAAATACATATAGGGATATATCTACATTTTCATTTATTATTCCTATTGTTTTTGTTGTATCTCCTATTGTTTTGACAGTATTTAAAGTGGAATGGTTATAGCCATTTTCATTTAATCAAAATAGTTAAATGGTTTCTAGATTATCAATATTTATAAGTTGTCTACCAGTTGCCATTAGATGTTGTAATACATTAATCTTTTATTTTTATTGTGAAATAGAGGTGCCAATCAATCAACAATAATTATAACCTTTCCTCCCTCTAAAAGTTCCTAGAACTATGTTTGCGGAATTAGGCTTTGTTGATGGATCTCCAAAGCCCCCAAAAATTGATTTGGTGACACATCCCATAGGCCTTGCTAATGAGTCTGGCTTTGAGGGTACCATCCACTAGCCTCAAGATCTTGATTCTGTAATTTTGTATTTCCTTTCCCTTATACTTGCTACAAATTTGTTGTTATTGTTTCCTTCCTCTCCTATAATAAAATTTAACATTTCCTTTCAGTTCCTTTAATTTTAGGATTCTCAAATACAAAAAGATACACCACATACACTTTACTATTTATTTCTCTAGTTTTATTGGCCTTTAGATGTATACATAGATGGCTGGCCCTAGTAAAGCATATAGATGTGGAAGTACATATGCATTGATCTTTTAGAACACATAAAAATATATCTTAGAAGAATTTTTTTTCCTTACTCATTTTATCCATTTGGTGTGATGATGTGCATTTTCCTTGATTGAACTTGTCTTTGTAGGCTACAAAGAAACAAACAACTTGGACTTCATTTGCAATTCGTTCCATCAATGTTGGAGATGTCATTCCCTCTCTAATCCTTCAACTTCTATCCTTAAAAAAATTTGGTGGTGATGAAGGGCAAGTTGAGCGATACAAGGTTGTCTTGTCTAATGGACACCATAGGAAAATAGGAAACCTACCTTCCAAATGCAATGATTTGTTGTTTTCAGGTGCCTTGAAAATAGGGTCCCTTGGGGTGAAGCCACAATAGTGGTTTACAATTTGATGGAGGAAGGAAAACAAGAAAAAAATGACCCCATGCAAAAAAAAAAAGTTTTAGGGGTTCAAACGAACTTTTAGGTTTGAGCGAACCCATTAAATTTTGACCCCTCATTTCCCACCCAAAAAAAAAAAAGAAAAGGAAAAAGGAGAGGGGGTTCTCTCGAACCCCCCTTTTCCCTCATTCTACCCCTTAGGACATGTTTAAGAGACCACATATCTAGGAATTTCCAAGATTCAAGGTGGGCTGCATTGTTTCTTGTCTATTTAAAAAAAATTCTCTTTCTCCTTCGTATGTGCCTAATATAATGTCTTGAATATATTGTTTTTCTTATTTTCTAGGGCCTTAATCATATTCATCTTAGTTGTGATTATGTCTAATTTTCAAATCATTGGGACCCCTAGGTATCTATTCAAGTAGCAAGAAGAGAAAATATTGGGGTCAGACTCACCTTCTCCTTCTAAACAAACCCCTAAATTTGGTTTGTAGCTGTCCCCTAAAAAAAAAATAGCCTTGCAAATGTTAGCCCTATTAAAGCTTTGAACATTTATCAAAATTTTTTGATAGTGAAAGGGCATGTAACATATATTAGAGAGATGTACAATTTCCACAAACAAAGAGGTGAAGGCCAACTTTTTAGTTTTGACATTATAGTTATGGAGGGGATAGAAATACGTTTTTCTTGTTTCAATGATATTGTTGAACTGCATTACGGCCAAGTTGAGGTGGGTACAACTTATTTAATATCAAGAGGATCGATGAAGGAAGAAAATTAAAAATTCAATAAATTAAATAGTAACCTTGAAATTGTTTTGTATGAAAAATCAATAATTAAACGGTGTGAAGATGAGATTTTTGTACAAAAAAAACCTCTACTTTTGTGCCAGTTAGTGACATAAGCAATTATAGTGATAATAGCTTGGTTGATATTATTGGCATTGTAGTCCATGTTGGGTACATATCAACTATTTGCAAGAAAAATGGAACCGAAACAATCCGACAAACTATTAAACTATATGATATTTTTGTTCTTTCATTGATGTTAATTTGTGGGGCCCAAGTTGGCAAGAAAAAGGTGATTCCTTGGAGTGAATGTATCTATTTGGTGATATAGTCATAGTTGTTGTGTGGGATGGCTATGTAGGCTACTTTAATGGTAAAGTTATCAGCACATCAATAGCAACAATCCTTGAAATTAACCCTTCTATTCGCGAGGAAAACACTCTTAGATCCAAGGGCCCAATCAAAGTAGAACAAATGGTTTCATCTTCTTCTGCACATCATAGGCTGCATCCTTCAAATTATAAATTTAATATTGCATTCATCTTGAACAATTGCCTTGGTTTGCTAGAAACTGTTGAATCCATTTTTAAAGCAACCATTCAAATTGCAAAAAAAAGGTCTTTTTGTTATCCTGCTTGCCTGTTGTTGGTTAATGGGAAAGAATGCAAAAGAAATGCATGTTAGAGTAAAGGTTTTAACTTAATTATGTTAATTAAGTTACCTTTATTCCTCTCTTAAGATTTCACTTTAGTTTGCATATTGTGACATTTAATAATTATATTAATTAATAAATGTCTACCTATTAGGGTTTCTTTAGGCTTGCACAATCTTCTTTTATAAGGATTGATCATTGTATTTTATCCCACTCTTTGATTAATACATTTTTAGCTTTCAGAGCACCCTTTCTTTTTTGTCTCCATCTCTTCTTTCTATGACAGGTTATTTGCATGTAGGTGATCTTCAGGGTCTGTGAAGTTGGATTTATCAACTTCTACATGGTATCAGAGCCCAATCTGATGATGGAGGTTTGATTTTCTATTTTTACCGTTTTGCTGCCATTTTTTGCCAGTCAAAGTCAGAACTTGTTTTTTGCACTCCCAGGGGAGTAACTTTTGAGTCCAAGCTCCATTATGCACAAAAAAATAGGCGTTGGAAAGCTGGTTTAGTGATCTACACAATGATCAGACTTATTTTCCTAGATTCTTCCCCAGGTATATTTTATTCATCATTTTGTGTTTTCATAGTTTGCTTAATTACTTGGACGTTTTGGCTCTTGGGAACCTCCTGTTTGCGCCATTAGGCTCTCTTTCATTTTATCTACATGTTGTAAGGTCATTTTTCTCACATTTTTTAATTTGGAGAGTTATCATGGGTTTTTCTACTCACCCTTCAGTTGTAATTCTAGAACGGGGTAATTATGAGTCATGGGAAAAGGGCATACTTACACATTGTAGGTGGCTTAATATTTTTCCTTATTTGTGTGATCTCATTCCTGAACCAACCACTTATGAGGGAAAAATAGCTTGGGATATCATTAGAGATCACATAGTAGGACTTATATTGTCTAGTGTTTATGATGACACTGTGTGGGCTATATCAGACATTGATTGTCCCCACACACTTTGGACACGTCTTTGGGAGATCTATGGATACCCCAATCTCTCTCCATTCCCAGAGGATCCTGCTTCAGATTGTCTCTTACCCATTGCTTGGCGACATAATACACCCTTTGATCATGATACTTTAGAGGAGCTTGAGTATTTAGACACCCTTACATGTTCTGATAGATTAGAGGCTTGTCTCATAGTTCCTACTCTTCAGACTAAGATTATACATGTATCATCCATTGTTCCTGATGACATCAGTATCACCACATTGGCCCCTATGGATTTAGTTCAACATCATGACCGTCTTGGTAATTCATTATCTGCTACATCATGGGATTCTTATCTTGTAAACACATTCTTGTTTGTTGAGTCTCACACTACAGATCTTGAGGATCATTTTGAGGACATTCATCTCCTCTACCTTGACAGTTAGGTTATCACTGTACACCCACCATTTTCCATGCATTCAGAGGTTACATTTTAGGATTCTCCACATCAATTTGGATTTGGCATCATTTGTTTCAATTCAGATAGAGAGACTCTTTAGCACCCTATCATGGCACACATCTTGAGATAGATTGGTTCATCACTCTTCCTAGGGTTTCTTTGACATCATCCTTTGGATCCGTTTCTTCCCAAGGGGAGGAATATTATCTGTCGCTTAAGGATCTCCTTTTGGATTCTGCATCAGGCATCTACCATTGTGACAAGAGTTTCTTCATTGTGGGGGGCCTTCTTGTCTCTTTATATCTCTCCTATGGAGACCATTGTATATGTACTTATATGATAGAAGCTGTCTATGGGGAGTATCATGTAATACACCTCCTATCCTTCTTTTATTAGTGCATTTCATTCTTTTCTTTTCTCTCTTTTGGGGGGGATTTTTGTTCCCATGAGGTTTTCTCCCTTTCTCCACTTTACGAAGATTTGGTTGTATTTAGGTAACTAATCAGGCCTAGTTTCTAGGACCCTTGTTTTCTTTCATGCATTTTAGTTACCTTTTCTTTCTTGCACATGTTTGTAGCTGTATTTTTTCTCATCTAAAGGGGGGGTGTTAGAGTAAAGGTTTTAACTTAATTATGTTAATTAAGTTACCTTTATTCCTCTCTTAAGATTTCACTTTAGTTTGCATATTGTGACATTTAATAATTATATTAATTATTAAATGTCTACCTATTAGGGTTTCTTTAGGGTTGCACAATCTCCTTTTATAAGGATTGATCATTGTATTTTATCCCACTCTCTGATTAATACATTTTTAGCTTTTAGAGCACCCTTGTTTTTTTGTCTCCATCTCTTCTTTCTGTGACAAGTTATTTGCATGCAAGTGATCTTCGGGGTTTGTGAAGTTGGATTTATCAACTTCTATAATGCAAACACCCCCGTGATAATGTTTGGTTTTGTGATCGTTGGAAAATGGAAATTGAGGAATGCAACTATCGCTATCTTCTACAGTTAAAGCTGTGAGACCATTCAGCTAGCCTTTGGTCTATTGCTTTTGATGAAGCTGCCACTAGTTTACTAAAAATTCCAGTAAAAGACCTCTACATGTTGTAGGAAAACTCTAAGTCTACAATAGATCATGTTGCTATTATTAAAGGACTTGTTTGTAAACCATGCATCTTTACTCTCTTGATCAGAACATATACTTACAATTTTTAGGACTGACTTAAAAAAATGATTGTGAAAGCAACATAAGTTGATTTTCAAGCATAGTGTAAACTGTTGCTTTTAGACATAGTAAATATGTCTACCCTTGCTCCAGAAAAAGGCTCCACTAGTGAGCCTACGCTTTGGCTTCTTTTTTGTACTTTCCAACATTTCCCCTAGTCTTGCCTTTTTAATGCTCACTATGGGATTCTAAGACTTCTGTTTTACAAATATAAACATAATTTATTCCTATGTTTGCATATATATATATATATATATATTTGCACATTCATTGACATCCCATCCTTTTTATTTTAACATGGTTCCTAGATTATTTTTATTCTACACTATCACTACGATTCTTCATTCTTGTTATATGGTGGAATTTTTAGTTCTTCTATGTGTATTCTAAATTCACTTCTTCCCTTTGTAATCATTGAACAGAAATATTATCTTCAATGGAAAACATATAACAATAGTCAAATAGTGAAAATGGTTAATGAAGAAATCTGTACAATACTTGTATATATATTTTTATATATTGCAATGTTCAAACCATGTTATTTCTCTTGTGATCATCCATAGATATACATTTATATCCACATGGATACATATATATTTTGTTATATGTTTGTGTGTAATTACTTTGACCATCATAACTAATATTCAAATAAAAAAAATGACAATAAATAACATCAAAGTAATAAATTATCTATTGTCACATAAGCATTGGGAAAACTATCCTATACCTAAAGTTATAGATTGATGTTTTTTTAAAGAATGCTTTTTTATTGAATATTAGTAATTAAAGACATGACTAATAACTCTTTAAAAGACTCAGACAATCCTTTACTAATAATTAAATAATAGTATACCAATTGGTTGATTAGCCTAGACATAAAGGTTAAATATAGATGTGTATCTAGGTATAATAAATATAAAAGTAAGAAAAAACTAAAATTATATCATTCCTACACCAATCTATTTAACAGTTCACTTGTCAATTCAAAATTCAAGCTACATTATTTGGCACTAAATATTATACACAAATAGGGAAACTGTAAAACAACTGTCAAAAAGATATTTACTATGTAATAGTTTCCTTTAACTCAATTCTAAATTTATATATTTTTTTCAATCCTTATTGACCAATGAGAAACATTTAGTAACACCCTTTGTTGAAGAGGTAAGCTCCACATTGTCATTAAAAACCGTGGGAAAGTGTTTTCTATTTCTCTATAATATTTAGTGCCAAGTACATGGAGAATAGAAGAGGTGAAAAAATTACTAACCCTAGCGATATTTTTTAATGAAAGAAAGAAGATTTAACTGCAATTTATCATATGGTAATGAGAATAACGCCAACGATGCATAGAGATAACTACAAACAATAAATGAAGGCCAATAAGTATATGTATATGTGTATGTATATGTATAAGTATATGTGTATGTATGTATATGTATGTGTATGTGTATGTATATATGTATATTTATACATGTATGTGTATGTGTGTGTATATGTATATGTATTGTATATGTATGTGTATGCATATGTATATGTATATGTATATATATATGTATAATTTTGATCTATAAAATTCTCTTTTGAGCTAAATAGTCTTCTGTACATTGCATTTTTTGCTTAATATATGATAACACTCTATGCAATTCACGAGGCCTTGCTCGGGCCTATTCACAAAAATGATGGACATTGTTGACCACATGCGTTGGCAGTGGTGGAGTTGATTTCCTCCCTCAACAGGTACAAAATGGTAAAAACCTTCCGTGTACCTCCACTTGTTGGTAGGTTGGATGGTTTAACAAGTGTTGTGTTTTGCAATCTACATTGTCTCCTCCCACTATTGTTGTTGTAACTTGTTTTCCCATTGTGTTTTTTGCCATTCCATACACATCTAACCAAAAATATATATTTTGATAGATTGAAATAAAATGTTGCTTTCTAGTAATATGATGTTTTCCTCAATGTAAGCACAAATGGACAAGGAGATATGAAGGCCATCTATGGAACAATTTGTTCCTAAAAGACGCCCATAGCTGTAACCATAATCAAGGTTTGTTTTACAAATTTATATTTTACTAACTTATATATTCATCCCTTTTCTTTCTGGAGGGCTAGATATCCTCCAGTACATACACAAGTTATACATTCACCCCTTTTCTTTTTGCATGGCTAGATAGGTTCCTATACATACCAAAATCAGGTATGTTTATAAAGTTATTTATATACATTGTATGCCTTGAAGCAAAACCTTTGCTATTTGTTTAATGTCTTCCTTTTAATGATATCTGTGTATTTCATCTATGGAACTGGTTCTTCTTTTAAACAAGACCTCCTATATATTCTCCTTATCCTATATTTATCAACATTAAAAACAAATTCCATCTTCCATAGTTCTTTACCAACATTCTCTATTTTAAAAAAGTTATTGCAGCAAGAAAATCACTAGGAAAAGGAATCTAGCTGTATGTGAAAATCAATGCTTCGAAACATAGATAGATACATATACACACAGATATATATTCAAGAAAAATAGAGTAATTGTATTAGAGGTATTAAAATAACACTTATTTTTTTACTAAATACTATACACAACCATTTAGCTTATGCGTATAGAGGACACCAACTCCGCCACTGCCAACCCATGTAATTACTAGCTCCATGTTGCCACAAAAAAAACTCAGTCAAGTCCTCCACCCAGGCTAGGACATCTTTGACACTGAAAAATCCAATTCACGACTGGGTTGATGAAAATACTGATGAAAACTTCAAGCAAATAAACATGGTCTATTCTACACGTTGCATTTGTCCATGTTTCTACAATTATCTTTTTAGCTTATGCAAAAAATTATCTCTACACACTTTTTATCACCATCCCATATTTTTAAAGTTGTTACACCAAAAAAATGCCACAATATAAGAAATCATATATCAAAACACCAAAATTTCCCCTACTTCTGTGTTGCTGATATATGATATGACTCCATTAAATTTGTCATGGGTCTTTCATACTTTTCCTTGCTCGGTGGTTTGGCTACAACCCATGTGACTTTATCGTGTGAATATGACAGGGAGGAAAACAAGCATGGGTTCTCTACTTTTGCCTTGAATCATCATATATTGACTACTAAAAATACACAACATACTTTATTCTGCCAACTACATTTCTCCACACTTATACAACTATCCTTTCAACTTTCCAAATCAATTATTCAAACCCATTTCTTTATGATGATACCTATTTTCTCTATGTTATGGAAACAATTATATGATGCAATAATCTATCCAAAATGCGTATAACACCACATACTTAATTGGAAATTCAAGCTTCATTGCTTGGTATTCAATATTATGGACAAATCATTTGTGCAAAATACCCATGTAAAACGACTTGCAAATTCCAGAGCACAATAGTTTTAAAACCCTCAAATCTTCTATAGAACAGATAAGAGGATGATGATTCTTACAATAGTATGATACCAAACCAACACCGCAATGGCTCTTTCAACAATGCAACTTAATCAATTTATTTTCTTCCAATATAAACAACAAAACAATGAAAATTAATAGTTTGTTATAAGGAGGTTCAAACAGACTAGGGAAAGAGAATATCATGCAACATATTGATACAAGACAAGCAGTCTATGTAATAGTTGTAAGAGGTATTAGGATAATACTTAAGAATTAGGCGTATGTTGTTTTTCAGTGATTTCGTAATAGTTCTTTTACAAATTACTCATTTCTCTATAATATTTAGTGTCAAATAATGAAGCTCATATTTAGAATATATGCATGTATATATGTATATATATATTTATCTATGTATGTATGTATGTATATATATGTATGTATGTATGTATATATATATGTATGTATATATTGTAAGGAAATTCAAGGGAGTGCATCTCATAGAAACTCCAAACAATAGTTCCTTTGGTAACTTTCATTTCGATTAGGTTACCTCAAAGACACTTACAACTATGTCCTAAAGCGGAAACAGACATAGTTCATTTCCCACATCAATCCTTCTGAGAGAAAT
>VDFB02060222.1:138326-149976 GCA_007258455.2 Sequoia sempervirens | reverse complement strand
CAAAGTGTTCTTCATGATATTGTTTTTCTTAGTCCCCCATAGAAATTTGTTCATTATCGTAGTTTTCCTTTTCTATACTCCATATTTTAATGTTGACTTTTTCATCATCTGTAATTTTCATGTGGTTCTTACATATATTCCTAATAGTTCTTTGAGAATTTACCTATTTGTATATAGTGTTTAGTGCAAAATAATGTAGTTTGAATTTAGAATTGAGAAGCCAACTCTCACATAGATTTTTTGTCTTGTATCAATATGTTTCATTATATATTTTTACCTCATTTGTTTCAAGCTCCCTCTAACAAAGTGTTTATTGCCGTGGTTTAGCTCTTGTAAATTCTAAAATTTTGTAGACTGCTACAAACTACAATCATGGCGTTGATCTATACCTTTGGGTTACTTGCAGCTCTTACATTGATAGATGCATATATGCATATATATATATGTATGTATTGAATTCTCCATTTCATATTTAAAAATGTACATATACATAGATATATATATCCATGTATAAAGACCAAGACTAGTGTGACAGTTTGTTTGACAATCCAATAGTAATTTATAAATACAAATGTATATTGAAACAAATGTGTATGGTATCTTTATTCGTATTTGTGTAGACTTTGATTCAGAAAGAGTAAAATATCCTAAAGGACCACAATGCCTCTTTTGACAATGCAACTTAATCACTATATTTTCTCCCACATTTTGGAGTATACTTTCCCATACTACAACATTGAATATTGCATTTACCCCTCTAGTGAAATGGTGCAACAACTCCAGGATGCATTAACCCTCACATGAGAAAACACTTACCATTCTGCTTTTGTGTATTGAGGCAACCAACTCCATGACTGCCAAACCACATAATTAGGAAACTCCATGTTATAAACAATGCCTAGAAAGCCCCCCACCAAAAGTACATATGGATATATATATCTAGTTATATGTGTTTTTTAAAATGTGTAGACAAAGGGAAAATTCAATGCATATATGTACTTAATCATTTTGATTCTTGCTGTTGTATATTCTATTGTTTACATTAAAAAATATGAAGGAAACAAGTAGCAACATATACAAATATCTGCATATAGGTATTTATAGAGATATAGTAAAAAGTTGCATGCATACATATATAAGCAACCTCAAAAATAAACAAATACATATAGGGATATATACATTTTAATATATTATTCCTATTGTTTTTGTTGTATCTCCTGTTGTTTTGATAGTATTAAAAGTGGAATGGTTATAGCCATTTTCATTTAATCAAAATAGTAAAATGGTTTCTAGATTATCAATATTTATAAGTTGTCTACCAGTTTCCATTAGATGTTGTAATACATTAATCTTTTATTTTTATTGTGAAATAGAGGTGCCAATAAGTCAACTATAATTACAACCTTTCCTCCTTTCCTCCCTCTAAAAGGTCCTACAACTATGTTTGCGGAATCAGGCTTTGTTGATGGATCTCCAGATCCCCCCAAAATTGATTTGGTGACACATCCCATAGGCCTTGCTACGAAGTCCAACTTTGAGGGTACCATCCACCAGCCTCAAGATCTTGATTTCATAAGTTTGTATTTCCTTTCCCTTATACTTGCTACAAATTTGTTGTTATTATTTCCTTCCTCTCCTGTAATAAACTTGAACATTTCCTTTCAGTTCCTTTAATTTTAGGATTCTCAAATACAAAAAGATACACCACATACGCTTTACTATTTATGTCTCCAGTTTTATCAGCCTTTAGATGTATACATAGATGGCTGGCCCTAGTAAAGCATATAGATTTGGAAGTACATATGCATTGATCTTTTAGAACACATAAAAATATATCTTAGAAGAATTTGTTTTCCTTACTCATTTTATCCATTTTGTGTGTTGATGTGCATTTTCCTTGATTGAACTTATCTTTGTAGGATACAAAGAAACAAACAACTTGGGCTTCATTTGCAATTCATTCCATCAATGTTGGAGATGTCATTCCCTCTCTGATCCTTCAGCTTCTTTCCTTCAAAAAATTTGGTGGTGATGAAGGGCAAGTTGAGCGATACAAGGTTGTCTTGTCTGATGGACACCATATGCAAATAGGAAACCTGCCTTCCAAATGCAATGATTTGTTGTTTTCAGGTGCCTTGAAAATAGGGTCCCTTGGGGTGAAGCCACAATAGTGGTTTACAATTTGATGGAGGAAGGAAAACAAGAAAAAAATGACCCCATGCAAAAAAAATAGTTTTAGGGGTTTGAACGAACTTGTAGGTTTGAGCGAACCCATTAAATTCTGACCCCTCATTTCCCACCCAAAAAAAACAAAGAAAAGGAAAAAGGAGAGGGGGTTCTCTCGAACCCCCCTTTTCCCTCATTCTACCCCTCAGGACATGTTTAAGAGACCACATCTCTAGGAATTTCCAAGATTCAAGGTGGGTTGTGTTGTTTCTTGTCTATTTAAAAAAAAATATCTTTCTCCTTCGTATGTGCCTAATATAATGTCTTGAATCTATTGTTTTGCTTATTTTATAGGGCCTTAATCATATTCATCTTAGTTGTGATTATGTCTAATTTTCAAATCATTGGGACCCCTATGTATTTATTCAAGTAGCAAGAAGAGAAAATATTGGGGTCAAACTCACCTTCTCCTTCTAAACGAACCCCTAAATTTGGTTTGTAGTTGTCCCCTAAAAAAAAAATAGCCTTGCAAATGTTAGCCCTATTAAAGCTTTGAACATTTATCAAAAATTTTGGACAGTGAAAGGGCATGTAACACATATTAGAGAGATGTACAATTTCCACAAACAAAGAGGTGAAGGCCAACTTTTTAGTTTTGACATTATAGATATGGAGGGGATAGAAATACGTGTTTCTTGTTTCGATGATATTGTTGAACTGCATTACGGTCGAGTTGAGGTGGGTGCAACATATTTAATATTAAGAGGATCGGTGAAGGAAGCAAATTAAAAATTCAATAAATTAAATAGTAACCTTGAAATTGTTTTGGATGAAAAATCAATAATTAAACGGTGTGAAGATGAGATTTTTGTGCAAAAAAAACCTCTACTTTTGTGCTAGTTAGTGACATAAGCAATTATAGTGATAATAGCTTGGTTGATATTATTGGCATTGTAGTCCATGTTGGATACATATCAACTGTTTGCAAGAAAAATGGAACCGAAACAATCTGACGAACTATTAAACTATATGATATTTTTGTTCTTTTATTGATGTTAATTTGTGGGGCCCAAGTTGGCAAGAAAAAGGTGATTCCTTGGAGTGAATGTATCTATTTGGTGATATAGTCATAGTTGTTGTGCAGGATGGCTATGTAGGCTACTTTAATGGTAAAGTTATCAGCACATCAATAGCAACAATCCTTAAAATTAACACTTCTATTCGCGAGGAAAACACTCTTAGATCCAAGGGCCCAATCAAAGTAGAACAAATGGTTTCATCTTCTTCTACACCTCATAGGCTGCATCCTTCAAATTATAAAGTTAATATTGCATTCATATTGAACAATTGCCTTGGTTTGCCAGAAACTGTTGAATCCATTTTTAAAGCAACCATTCAAATTGCAAAAAAATAGGTCCTTTTGTTATCCTGCTTGCCTGTTGTTGGTTGATGGGAAAGAATGCAAAAGAAATGCATGTTAGAGTAAAGGTTTTAACTTAATTATTTTAATTAAGTTACCTTTATTCCTCTCTTAAGATTTCACTTTAGTTTGCATATTGTGACATTTAATAATTATATTAATTAATAAATGTCTACCTATTAGGGTTTCTTTAGGCTTGCACAATCTTCTTTTATAAGGATTGATCATTGTATTTTATCCCACTCTTTGATTAATACATTTTCAGCTTTCAGAGCACCCTTGCTTTTTTGTCTCCATCTCTTCTTTCTGTGATAGGTTATTTGCATGCAGGTGATCTTCGGGGTCTGTGAAGTTGGATTTATCAACTTCTACATGGTATCAGAGCCCAATCTGATGATGGAGGTTTGATTTTTTGTTTTTGTCGTTTTGCTGCCATTTTTTGCTAGTCAAAGTCAGAACTTGTTTTTTGCACTCCCACGGGCGTAACTTTTGCATCCAAGCTACATTATGCACAAAAAAATAGGCATTGGAAAGCTGGTTCAATGATCTACACAATGATCAGACTTATTTTCCTAGATTCTTCCCCAGGTATATTTTATTCATCTTTTTTTGTTTTCATAGTTTTCTTAATTACTTGGACATTTTGGCACTTGGGAACCTCCTGTTTACGTCATTAGGCTCTATTTCATTTGATCTACATGTTGTAAGGTCATTTTTATCACATTTTTTAATTTGAAGAGTTATCATGGGTTTTTCTACTCACCCTTCAGTTGTAATTCTGGAACAGGGTAATTATGAGTCATGGGAAAAGGGCATACTTACACATTGTAGGTGGATTAATATTTTTCCTTATTTGTATGATCTCATACCTAAACAAACCACTTTAGAGGGAAAAATAGCTTGGGATATCATTAGAGATCACATAGTAGGACTTATATTGTCTAGTGTTGATGATGACACTATGTGGGCTATATCGGACATTAATTGTCCCCACCCACTTTGGACACGTCTTTGGGAGATCTATGGATACCCCAATCTCTCTCCATTCCTAGAGGATCTTGCTTTAGATTGTCTCTTACCCATTGCTTGGCAACATAATACACCCTTTGATCATGATACTTTAGAGGAGCTTGAGTATTTAGACACCCTTACATGTTCTAATAGATCAGAGGCTTGTCTCATAGTTCCTACTCTTCAGACTGAGATTATACATGTATCATCCATTGTTCCTGATGACATGAGTATCACCACATTGGCCCCTATGGATTTAGTTCAACATCATGACCATCTTGGTCATTCATTATCTGCTACACCATGGGATTCTTATCTTGTAGACACATTCTTGTTTGTTGAGTCTCACACTACATATCTTGAGGATCATTTTGAGGACATTCATCTCCTCTACCTTGAAAGTTAGGTTATCACTGTACACCCACCATTATCCATGCATTCAGAGGTTGCATTTCAGGATTCTCCACATCAGTTTGGGTTTGGCATCATTTGTTTAAGTTCAGACAGAGAGACTCTTTAGCACCCTATCATGGCACACATCTTGAGACAGATTGGTTCATCACTTTTCATAGGGTTTCTTCGACATCATCCTTTGGATCCATTTCTTCCCAAGGGGAGGAATATTATCTGTTGCTTAAGGATCTCCTTTTGGATTCTACATCAGGCATCTACCATTGTGACAAGAGTTTCTTCATTGTGGGGGGGCCTTCTTGTCTCTTTATATCTCTCCTATGGAGACCATTGTATATGTACTTATATGATAGAAGCTATCTATGGGGGGTATCATGTAATACACCTCCTATCCTTCTTTTATTAGTGCATTTCATTCTTTTATTTTCTCTCTTTTGGGGGGGAGTTTTGTTCCCATGAGGTTTTCTCCCTTCTCCACTTTACGAAGATTTGGTTGTATTCGGGTAACTGATCAGGCCTAGTTGCTGGGACCCTTGTTTTCTTTCATGCATTTTAGTTACCTTTTCTTTCTTGCACATGTTTGTAGCTGTATTTTTTCTCATCTAAAGTGGGGGTGTTAGAGTAAAGGTTTTAACTTAATTATGTCAATTAAGTTACCTTTATTCCTCTCTTAATATTTCACTTTAGTTTGCATATTGTGACATTTAATAATTATATTAATTATTAAATTTCTACCTATTAGGGTTTATTTAGGGTTGCACAATCTCCTTTTATAAGGATTGATCATTGTATTTTATCCCACTCTATGATTAATATATTTGTAGCTTTTAGAGCACCCTTGCTTTTTTGTCTCCATCTCTTCTTTCTGTGACAAGTTATTTGCATGCAGGTGATCTTCGGGCCTGTGAAGTTGGATTTATCAACTTCTACAATGCAAACACCCCCGTATTAATGTTTTGTTTTGTGATCATTGGAAAATGGAAATTGAGGAATGCAACTATCGCTATCTTCTACAGTTAAAGCTGTGAGACCATTCAGCTAGCCTTTGGTCTATTTCTTTTGATGAAGCTGCCACTAGTTTACTAAAAATTCCAGTAAAAGACCTCTACATGTTGTAGGAAAACTCTGAGTCTACAACAGATCATGTTGCTGTTATTAAAGGCCTTGTTTGTAAACCATGCATCTTTACTGTCTTGATTAGAACATATACTTACAATTTTTAGGACTGACTTAAAACAACAATTGTGAAAGCAACACAAGTTGATTTTGAAGCATAGTGTAAACTGTTGCTTTTAGACATAGTAAAGATGTCTACCCTTGCTCCAGAAAAAGGCTCCACTAGTGAGCCTATGCTTTGACAGCTCTTTTGTACTTTCCAACATTTCTCCTAGTCTTGCGTTTTTAATGCTCACTATGGGATTCTAAGACTTCTGTTTTACAAATATAAACATAATTTATTCCTATGTTTGCATATATATATATATATATATATATATATATATATATATATATGCACATTCATTGACATCCCATCCTTTTTATTTTAACATGGTTCCTAGATTATTTTTAGTCTACACTGTCACTACATGATTCTTCATTCTTTTTATATGGTGGAATTTTTAGTTCTTCTATGCGTATTCTAAATTCACTTCTTCCCTTTGTAATCATTGAATAGCAATATTATCTTCAATGGAAAACATATAACAATAGTCAAATAGTGAAAATGGTTAACGAAGAAATCTGTACAATACTTGTATATATATTTTTATATATTGCAATGTTCAAACCATTTTATTTCTCTTGTGATCATCCATAGATATACATTTATATCCACATGGATACATATATATTTTGTTATATGTTTGTGTGTACAATTACTTTGACCATCATAACTACTATTCAAATTAAAAAAATGACAATAAATAACATCAAAGTAATAAATTATCTATTGTCACATAAGCATTGGGAAAAATATCCTATACCTAAAGTTATGGATTGACAGTTTTTTAAAGAATTTTTTTTTATTGTTCAAATATTAGTAATTAAAGACATGACTAATAACTCTTTAAAAGACTCAGACAATCCTTTACTAATAATTAAATAATAGTATACCAATTGATTGATTAGCCTAGACAGAAAGGTTAAATATAGATGTGTATCTAGGTATAATAAATATAAAAGTAAGACAAAACTAAAATTATATCATTCCTAAACCAATCTATATAACAGTTCGCTTGTCAATTCAAAATTCAAGCTACATTATTTGGCACTAAATATTATACACAAATAGGGAAACTGTAAAACAACTGTCAAAAAGATATTTACTATGTAATAGTTTCCTTGAACTCAATTCTAAATTTATATATTTTTTTCAATCCTTATTGACCAATGAGCAACATTTAGTAACACCTTTTGTTGAAGAGGTAAGCTCCACATTGTCATTAAAACTGTGGGAAAGTGTTCTCTATTTCTCTATAATATTTAGTGCCAAGTACATGGAGAATAGAAGAGGTGAACAAATTACTAACCCTAGCGATATTTTTTAATGAAAGAAAGAAGATTTAACTGCAATTTCTCATATGGTAATGAGAATAACGCCAACGATGCATAGAGATAACTACAAACAATAAATGAAGGCCGATAAGTATATTTGTATGTGTATGTATATGTATAAGTATATGTGTATGTATGTATATGTATGTGTATGTGTATGTATATATGTATATTTATACATGTATGTGTATGTGTGTGTATATGTATATGTATATGTATGTGTATGTATATGTATATGTATATGTATAATGTTGATCTATAAAATTATCTTTTCAGCTAAATAGTCTTCTGTACATTGCTTTTTTTGCTTAATATATGATAACAATCTATGCAATTCGCGAGGCCTTGCTCGGGCCTATTCACAAAAATGATGGACATTGTTGACCACATGGGTTGGCAGTGGTGGAGTTGATTTCCTCCCTAAACAGGTACAAAATGGTAAAAACCTTCCATGTACCTCCACTGGTTGGCAGGTTGGATGGTTTAACAAGTGTTGTGTTTTGCAATCTGCATTATCTCCTCCCACTATTGTTGTTGTAACTTGTTTTCCCATTGTGTTTTTTTCCATTCCATACACAACTAACCAAAAATATATTTTTTGATAGATTGAAATAAAATGTTGCTTTGCAGTAATATGATGTTGTCCTCAATGTAAGCATAAATGGACAAGGAGATATGAAGGCCATCTATGGAACAATTTGTTCCTAAAAGACGCCCATAGCTGTAACCATAATCAAGGTTTTTTTTACAAATTTATATTTTACTAACTTATATATTCACCCCTTTTCTTTTTGGAGGGCTAGATATCCTCCAATACATACACAAGTTATACATTCACCCCTTTTATTTTTGCATGGCTAGATAGGTTCCTATACATACCAAAATCAGGTATGTTTATAAAGTTATTTATATACATTGTATGCCTTGAAGCAAAACCTTTGCTATTTGTTTACTGTCTTCCTTTTAATGATATCTGTGTATTTCATCTATGGAACTGGTTCTTCTTTTAAACAAGATGTCCTATATATTCTCCTTATCCTATATTTATCAGCATTACAAACAAATTCCATCTTCCATAGTTCTTTACCAACATTCTCTATTTAAAAAAAGTTATTGTAGCAAAAAAATCACTAGGAAAAGCAATCTAGCTGTATGTGAAAATCAATGCTTCGAAACATAGATAGATACATATACACACAGATATGTATTCAAGAAAAATAGAGTAATTGTATCAGAGGTATTAAAATAACACTTATTTTTTTTACTAAATACTATACACAACCATTTAGCTTATGTGTATAGAGGACACCAACTCTGCCACTGCCAACCCATGTAATTACTAGCTCCATGTCACCACAAAAAAAACTCGGTCAAGTCCTCCACCCAGGCTAGGACATCTTTGACACTGAAAAATCCAATTCACGACTGGGTTGATGAAAATACTAATGAAAACTTCAAGCAAATAACCATAGTCTATTCTACACATTGCATTTGTCCATGTTTCTACAATTATCTTTTCAGCTTATGCGAAAAATTATCTCTACGCACCTTTTTATCACCATCCCATATTTTTAAAGTTGTTACACCAAAAAAATGCCACAATATAAGAAATCATATATCAAAACACCAAAATTTCCCCTACTTCTGTGTTGCTGATATATGATATGACTCCATTAAATTTGTCATGGGTCTTTCATACTTTTCCTTGCTCGGTGGTTTGGCTACAACCCATGTGACTTTATCGTGCAAATATGGCAGGGAGGAAAACAAGCATGGGTTTTCTTCTTTTGCCTTGCATCATCATATATTGACTACTACAAATACATAACATACTTTATTCTGCCGACTACATTTCTCCACACTTATACAACTATCCTTTCAACTTTCCAAATCAATTATTTAAACCCATTTCTTTATGATGATACCTATTTTCTCTATGTTATGGCAACAATTATATGATGCAATAATCTATCCAAAATGCTTATAAAACCACATACTTAATTGGAAATTCAAGCTTCATTGCTTCGTATTCAATATTATGGAAAAATCATTTGTGCAAAATACCCATGTAAAATGACTTGCAAATTCAAGAGCAGAACAGTTTTAAAACCCTCAAATTTTCTATAGAACAGATATTAGGATGATGATTCTTACAATAGTCTGATACTAAACCAACACCGCAATGGCTCTTTCAACAATGCAACTTAATCAATTTATTTTCTTCCAATATAAACAACAAAACAATGACAATTAACAGTATGTTATAAGGAGGTTCAAACAAACTAGGGAAAGAGAATATCATGCAACATATTGATACAAGACAAGTAGTCTATGTAACAGTTCTAAGAGGTATTAGGATAATACTTAAGAATTAGATGTATGTTGTTTTTCAGTGATTTCCTAATAGTTCTTTTACAAATTACCTATTTCTCTATAATATTTAGTGTCAAATAATGAAGCTCATATTTAGAATATATGCATGTATATATGTATATATATATGTGTGTATGTATATATATGTATGTATGTATGTATATATATATATATATATATATGTATGTATATATTGTAAGGAAATTCAAGGGAGTGCATCTCATAGAAACTCCAAACAGTAATGCCTTCAGTAACTTTCATTTTGATTAGGTTACCTGAAAGACACTTACAACTATGTCCTAAAGCGGAAACATACACAGTTCATTTCCCACATCAATCCTTCTGAGAGAAATGCAGGGTGATCCTACAATAGTGGTTTACAATTTTTGGCCAAACTGGACACTGATATTATTTTTTTTAACAAAATCTCCACATTCGGGCACCTATAGCGATTAAACCGTGAGGAATTTGAAGATGATGCAAACTAGAGTCTTGTCATATTTTGTCTATAGATTCTAAAAATATTTTTTTCAATTTTTTTGAATCAGATTGCACTTCTTTTTCCATCTCCCACGAAAATTGGTTTTTTTCAAAAAACAACATTTTTAAAAAGTGACGCACACCGTAAAACGCATAACTTTTTTTCCTTGAAAGATAAAATTCCAATTCTTTCAAATTTAGATTTCTAACTCCAATATCTAGTGCTTCCACTTGGTTAGATAGTTTTTAATTGAATATTGTTTCTTTAATCAAGTTTCAAAGTAAAATCAATTACAATTCAGACATAACACGATCGTATAACACATAACTTTTACTGTACTGTATTGATTTTTTTTTTTTGTTTGATCAAGGACTCCAATAGCTGGTGCACTCATATTTTTAAATTTTTTTTTTGATAATCTTCAATTTTTCCACTTGTGAAGAACAGAGAGTTTTGTTTTTAGCGAAAAACCTATTTAATAAAACTTAAAAAATAGATAGATAATATAATCAAAACATATTAAAATTATATTCGTTGGATAGCTCGTTTTGAGGGGAACCCGATACTAGTTGGGTTATTGAGATCTCCTCCATTTTCATTCTCAAATTGAGCTTCGAAGTGAAAAATTCTCAGCAATTTTGGTGCCTTAGGAGAAAAGGGTGAAAAAACAAGGGTTCGACCAAACAGATGTTCGGTCGAAGAAAATAAAAATGTTTGGTTGAACATGGGTTCGGTCGAACCCCTATTCGACCGAGCCCACTCCACATAAAATAAAAAAATGATTTTAAATGGGTTCGACTGAACATTCTAAAGATGTTCGGTCGAACACCTTGATTTTAATATTAATATAAATATTATTTATATTCTTTTTAAATGATAGCTTAAGAGAAAGATTTTTTCCATAGAATACAATCAAAATTTTAAGAAGATTGTAGACGGAGATATTTTGGATAAACTGTCAAAATTTATATAGAATTATAATGATATATATGTTTGATTTATATATAATTTTACATACACTAAGGTATATCATAATATTTTAAGGGCACCCTTGAATAGATAACCGTAATTAAAAAATTGGTTGACAGGAAAATTCGACCATCAAATTTAATCCTTGGTAGGGGGGAGATACTTCAGAGAGAGAGGGGGGGAGTGGGAGAGAGATAAAGGGTAGGGGGTCCTAGGGTTTAAAGGATAAGGGTAGAGGAGCTCGAGAGGGAGAGTGGGTGGGAGGA